>JAUMHJ010000149.1:0-10627 GCA_032361105.1 Microctenopoma lineatum
TCAGATACAACAGCCTGAACCAGAGCTACACGCTGCTCCAGAACCAGCACAGAGGTGAGAAGAGTTTCTAACGATCACAACAAACAGGATCCATCTTCAAACTGTTGAAACTCTTCTTGTGTTTGTGAAGACGTGAAGGTCAGATACAAGGAGCTACAGAGTCAGTGTGACAGACTGAATGAAAGTCACACACGGGTCACAGAAGAAGTAAAACATCTCAACATGACTAGAGGTAAAGAAACAACTGAACATGACGATGATTTAATGTTCTGAACTGTGTCAGAAACGTTCAACTTCCTACTGAAACTCTTTGATACTAAGGGACATTGTGTCCTGGAGGATGGACGAGGTTTGGATCCAGCTGTTACTTTAATTCCACTGAGAAGAAAACCTGGTTTAACAGCAAGAGACAGTGTGAGAGCAGAGGATCAGACCTGGTGATCATCAACAGCAGAGAGGAGCAGGTGAGAACGCAGCGCGGTTCTTCTCTGGGTGCAAAGACAAACGTTAGAGCGTTTCATTATTTTATGAAGATTTAATGTGTTAGACTTTGATAAACAACATAATGAGTTCAAACTAACTTTTATATGTATTATTATTTATAGGAAACGATCGTGTGACATAAATCTTTGAATGTTGGTAAAACAGCTTTAAATCTTATAAAGAAATATCTGAAGACAATGTCTTTGAGACCGTAACAGCGATCGGTCTTTAGGAGCTCCTTCCTGCCTCCTGCACAGAGCCACAGTCAGAAGGTGGAGTCGGCATCTGGACGTTTTGTTCTGCATCTACAGAACTTTTTCAATCTGAGGGACGTTGGTTAGTGGCCACAAATTCATCCTCCACGTTGGTTTCTCCTCACACCGTCCCTGAATGGGCTCGTTAGGGAAACAGAGACAGGGAAGGGGGGTGGCCAGATAGAACAGCTCCACCCGGGGCAGCGCCTCCTGCACCCATTAAGACTTAGGCCTGATTCTCCTGGGGATAACCACACAGACCAGGAACATCAGTCGTTATCTTTGGAGTCCTCCCGGGTGAGCTGCATGCTGGTGTCCAGGTCTGCACCTCTTCACCCAGGTGTCTGCCACATATCTGGACCATTGATCGTTTTCTCCTCCACCAACCTCCCTCAGATTTAAAAGTTCTGTGGATGCAGAATAAAAGGTCTCTTAAAGAAAAAAGTCCAGTTGCTGTGACTCAAACTTCTGACAACTTCACCTGCAGCATCTTCACAGACATGAAAACAACAGCTTATACATAAACATTCATAAACGGAGAGGTGCTGACTGTTTGTGGTCAATAATCAGGCCTTTGTCAGTGAGCTGAGTGTGAAGGAAGAGTCCTGGGTTGGTCTACAAACAGATGTGACAAGAAGAACATGGGAATGGGTGGATGGATCAACTCTGACAGACACGTGAGTTTTAGTTTCCGTTAGTTTCATCAGACTTTGAGATTAACAAAAACATTTTTCTTCTTCAGATATTCAGTAACAGATAGAAGTTACCAGCTGTACACGTTCTTATCTAGAGTTTGTGAGTTCAACGAGAGAACAATGGTTCAGAAACCTCTGAGGTTTGATCCATAACCACAGGAAGCTGCTGCTCTATCTAAACAGTGTGTGTGTCCTTTACCTGGACCTCAGCCTGAGAGACGACCTGCTTCTTCTCTGCTGTTTCTGAAGATAAGAACACATGAAGGAAAAAGATGAACATTCAGCTTTATTTATAAACACACATAAGTCATCTCACGGCTCTTTACACATCATATCAATATATACAGTCAGAGGAAGACTCCCTCTGAGAGGAAGAAACCTCCAGAGAACCGGAGAAACATTAGAACCAGGGATGTGTGAAGAGAGCAGCTTTAAAACCAACACAAACATTCTCAGGATTCTCTTTGTCCCACAGGTTGTGGACACCCGGACGGTCTCCGTTTGCCGAGGACCATTTCTTCGCTGCATGTTGTGATCGACATGGAAATTTAACACGAAGTGTGAAATTTAATAATGACGAGAAACACTGGATCTGTGAGAAATAGATTTCTGTCTTCACCTGATGGTGGAGGCAGAGCAACCGGGGGGGGGTGATCAGGGGGGGTCAGTCACCACAGTATTTACATTCATCACTGTTAATAAAAAGACTTTCACACTTTACTTTGTTTGATTTATTGTGTGTTTGTCTCTTTTCACACAGAAATACGAAGCGATAAAAAAAGCTTCGCTCGTAAGAACGTCCTCAATCTCACAGTCTGTCCACACACGTGAGTCTTCAAACCCGAGGTGAGCGGTTCCATTCTCAGTCCCAGCAGGCTACATGTCAGGTGTCCTAGGACGAGACACCGATACGCCGACTCCCCCACCTCACAGTGGCAGCGTGTCCACAAAGACCTGAACCCAACAGGGATCAGTTCAGTTGATGTACAACGATCCGACCTGATGTCTCTGAGACGCTGCTGCTTCTCACTTCTTCATGATTTATTTAAACTAAATACATGTAAATCTACACATAGTCCACTTCCCTCACATCATGTGGTTCATAGCTCTCGGCCCTGTTGAGTGAGTTTCGTTTTCTGAATGAGTCCTCCGGACACCCCCTCTTTTAGAGGGTCTCACTGCAGACGTCTGTGTCTGAGTGTGAGGAATGTGTTCACAGCAGAACTTCACCAACGGGGAAGCAGACCTGAGTTTTATTCAGTATTAAAGTCTAGTCAGACGCGTAACTGTGATGTGGCCCACGATGAACTAGAGAGCCACAAAACTCAGCTGACCAAGGTGTGAACTACTCACTCTGCTTGTAGAAGCAGGCTGGTTAAGAGACTCCCTCAGTATCTAAGGACCCTTCTCATGGGAACTTTTACCTGATCAGAGTCACTCCTCAGACCGGTTGAAGCATGAGATGTGGTAACTGCAGCTTTCTGGCATAAAGTGCAAAGAGGATCTACTACAGGAAGAAGAGAGAACGAGCGTCTGCTGAACTTAACACAGAGTCTGAACGCTGCAGCCAAGCTGCTGTAAAAGCTTTCACATTCAGCAGAGCTGTGTTTTTGTACAGTGGTTAGATCTGATAACAAACATCCTCCGTGTAATTTGTCCGTAGGACCTTACAGTCAGAATCCTGAACCGGGATCCTGGTCCTGGTCTTTGAGAGGAGCTGCTGTGTGTGAACCATCATCCTGTTCATGCTGGTGGAGCTGAATCCCAGCTGATCCCTACTACGCTCCGCCCACTCTCACGTGCACACAGCTCCACAGCATACACATAAGGAATTTGTGGTTCTATTCCCAACCTCTTCTTTTCTACCTGGGACGACTGATGTCGCTTCAGCGTTTGGGTCCTTCTGTGTACATGTGGATAAAGTCACTGTAAGATTTCATGTGATTGTGAAATTCCTGGAGAAGGTCTGCTGTGCGTTTCCTTTTCTTAACCTCTACCGGCTCAGATGCATTTGGATATTTCCAAAAAACCACGTCTAGGAGACTCAAAGCTCGCCCCCCCCCCTACGCCTGCCAGACACCTCGTTACATTAAGCGCCTTCTCACTCCTATCTATCACACTTCTTATGTGCATACGCCAGCTTAGTCTTTGTCAAAGTGCATCCCCAAGAACCGAAAGCATTCTACCCTCTCAGTCTCCTGGTCTCGTCCACCGAGGATTTAAATCACCATTCCTGTCCCCAGACTTCCACTCTACAAATCCCTACTTGGAGCTGCGCTGTCATGTGGCCCGAGTTGGCTACACGGCGCCATAACGCCCCATCATCAGCAGAGAGAGACGTCCCAATGAGCTTATCATTCATCATGACAGAGAACAAGGTCGAACTAATCGCACTGATGCTGGAACAGAGCAGCACACAAAGCTTTAGGACATATGTCATAGGTAAGGAAGGGTCAGGTAAGGACACCCGGAACACAAAGCAGGAGGGGAGCAGGTAAGACAGAGAGCGAGGGACAAACAGAGTGATGGGGACATCTGGTGGTAGGATGGAGGACCAGGACCAGGACAGTGATTCATGGTATGAATCCTGCATGTGATGAGAAGGGACAAAGCAAAAGACATGGTCCACGTTTAACTGGTCTCCAGGGAAGAGGCTGAACTGTGATGGAGCTAGAAGAGGAGTCATGGACTGTTAGGAATCACTTCCTTGACTTGAATCACTTCTGAGCAGGCTCCTCTAGTTCTCAGGGAGACATAGATCCCCTCTGACCAGAGACCACCGAGCAGCTTCACTGAAACCTGTCTCCGTGTTTCACCTGGTGTCTGCAGCTACTGATTCTTCAAAACCTTCATCGGGAGAGTGAAACTGGGCCAAAGACTCACCTGTCACCATGAACACATCCAGGGTCTTTCATTGAACCTTCAGTGTGAGAAAAACAACCACTACAGGTGTTTCATGGTATGTGACTCGGTCTCCAGCTTTAGTTTTGGTACCTGTGTGGTTCCTACCTTGGCCCTGGTCTACATGCCCTCGCTTCATACCCCATGTTTTTCTTGTCTCTCCAGCATCATTGTCTTTGGTCTGACCTCCTACTGCAGCCTGTTTCCTGATGGTGGTGAATATGCCAAATGCCAAACAGGGAAATAGCTCCACCTGCTGCTGAAACCCTGACATTACGTTGAATGGGTGATGAACAGAAGACCCTGGTGGAATAGTTGCTACTTAATTAATTCATATTAACAGCGATATGCTGTGAATGTGGATGCTATAGAAAATGTTTTTATGGATAATAGCAGACACTTTTTCAGCAGAAAATAAATTTCTGCGTGTTAGCAGAGAACGCTCTGTGTGCTTTAAGTTCCTGAACATTTCATTTAAACTCAGAATAAGGAGGCTGTGGTTGAAACATTTCCTGGGTACATTTCTGGTGTTCGTGGGTGGGGGCAGGATGGGGCTGTGTTTGAGGAAACTGTTCATCACACATATCAGAGCTTCTTGTTACTTCTAGAATAGTTTTGTAGCTAAATGCTGCAGATTCTGAGCAGAAGAACCAGATTAAGTTATTAACAGTCATAGAGGTTGTAGGCGCCGGGTCTCCACCTACTACTTCCTCACCACCAGAAAGGCGACTGACCACAAACCTCTGACAGCAGCGTCTGATGATACATATGACACCAGTCTACCAGCAGCGCGGTAGTTCAACACGATGCCGACGCAGCAGCACCAACAGGATTCATCCAGGGAGGCGAAATACTCCAAGAGGAGAGGTGGAGACCAGCGCGAGGACAGAGAGGTCGTGATCTACGACAACGCAGACAAAATCAGGGAGCATATGAGGGACGTTCAGACACAGGGAGGAGGTAGGTGAGGGGAAGAGAGACTGTGGGGGCAGCAGCACAGATCAGCCGATGCCCGCGACGACAGCAGAGAATCATGGGAAACGCCTCTAAAGACCTGCTGCTGTGTGTCTTTGTCTGTGTAGGAGCTGAACCGTATCATCCTCGTCCAGTCCAGAGACCCAGGTCCTTCAGAGGAGCTGCTGTGTGTCTGGGAGTCCTGAGTCTGCTGCTGACGAGTGGAGTCATCGTCCTGCTCATGATGTGTGAGAGAAAACTAGTCACCAACAAATGCTCAACCAGCTCTTAGTGTCTGGCTGAGTCTAAAGTTTTACTGAAGCTTCTTCACAAGCTGAAACCAGATGGAATCAGAGTCATCAGGTTAATAAGGGATCATGTGATCAGCTCTATCAGGAACAGCAGTGACTGAATTAGATAATCTGCTCAGTGGGTGGAGCAGTCGTCTTCAAACCCCAGGGTGAGCGAGTTCGATTCCCAGTCCCACCTGGTCACATGTGGAGGTGTCCGTGGAGCCTGTAGCAGCACAGACACAGCAGCTGTCCACACAACAATTTCCCATTAAGTATTTATAATTATTAGATTGTAGAGGTTGTCATGTTCCACAAGACAAGTTGGGATGTTTTGGAAAGTAAAACATCACATTTCTGATGACTCCCAGTTATCACGTTTCATTTATTTTAACAGGAGGAGACACACGTGTGGTCTGGATGGATCATTACTCTGTGCTCACTACATGAGCACATCTGTCTGTCCTACAGTCTCTGGGTCGGGTCTGTGCATTAACCCTTTCTGAACCCAACTGGTCTCAAGGCTTCAACAAAACCTCATCAGGTGTTGATCAGGCCAAACCCAGAGAATCTGAAGTTCAGATCAGTGACAGCGCAGACAGGAGGTCAGAGGTCGGACAGGGTTATACACAGAGAGCCAGTGTAGTTTATGGTTCCTGGTGTACGGGAGGAGAACAGCAGGTACAGTACAGGAAGGTTCTGCAGTTTATTTTCTGTAAAACCTCTCAGCGTCTCCTGTACCGGCTGATGAGGCGAAATCTGCCCAAATCTAACACATCCAAAGTTCAGTCTAACAGTTTTTAACATCTCTGTTGATCACCTTCCTAAAAAATCAGCTTTTCCAACACACAACACAAAAGCGTAAAAAGCAGACGGACAGGAAGCTGACCATATAAGGCACAAAGCAGATTTACACAGTGTAGTTTTAAATCAGCATGAAATTCACTGAAACTATAATAAAGAGATGAATTAAAACAGACACATGTATTTAAATTAGATTTAATTATTTAAACACATTAACGTCTGGCAGCATCTTATCCAAAACATAAATAACTTAAACGTTATGAACATGCAGCAGTATCCAGGAGGAGACGTTAGGCTGCAGCTTGTGTGGTTCACACAAACGAAGCTGCTGAGCTGCACCTGCTCCGTCATGTAATGATTTGTGTGTTTGCTGTTTTGTTTCCATCAGATATTTCAGCCACGTTAGAAACAGAGAAGCTGCTGAACAGATTCAACCAGAGCAACGACTGGGAGATCATAAATCAGCTTCAGGGGAACATTACAGGTGAGAAAAAGACTCACGCTGCAGGATGAATGGTGGAATTTAATGTTTCATCTGCTGATGTTTTATCTAAGACCTGACAGAGAAGAACCGTGAGCTACAGGAGGAAAGACAGAAACCAGAGAACAAAACTAAAGGTGAGAAACAAGACTTTTATACATGAACCATGTATTTAACGTTACTGTTTTAGTCGTTTGATCAAACCTGTGTTTAACCTGCTGTTTGACAGAATGTTCTGCAGGATGGACGAGATTCGGATGCAGCTGTTACTTTAAATCCACAGAGACTCAGACCTGGTCTCAGAGCAGGAAGGAGTGTGAGGTCAAAGGGTCAAACCTGGTGATCATCAACAGCAGAGAGGAACAGGTGTGTGTGTGTGTGTGTGTGTGTGTGTTAGTGTGTGTGTGTGTGTGTGTGTGTGTGAGATGTAACTACCAGTGATCCGCTGTGTTTCTGACCTGCTGTCGGTATGAAGCTCTTTAGACACGTTCTCATAGGTTAAAGTTCTAAGTAGCTTCTTGTTTTACCTTCATGGCCAAGAACCCACAGTAACAATGGTTTGTTCACCGCGTGTGTTTCTGATGAGTGTAACATGTTTTGTTTTTCTTTTAACTGATAGGATTTTGTCACTAAGCTAAGTGGGGATGAAGAGTTCTGGATCGGTCTGCGGGCGACAGGGGACACACAAACAGGATATCAATGGGAGTGGGTGGACGATTCAACACTGACAGAAGCGTGAGACACTTTTTGTTTCTGTTTAAACTGTATTAAAGTAACTATTAACATTTCAAGTGACCATATTCTGCTTCAGTTATGGTTCATTTTATTAAATATCATTAAAAAAAGACTTTTTCTAGTTGATGCTGGTTTGAGTTTCCTGCATGTGTAGGAGCCTAAAACGTAGAAATGAGTTCCACTGAAACATATTTCTCTGTCCCACAGGTTCTGGGCTGAGGGACTGTCTCGCACCCCCACAGACCAGCTCTTTGTATCATGCTGTGATCAACGAGGAGGATGGAAACAATCTTCTGCTAATTATCAGACAAAATTTCTCTGTGAGAAATAGATTCACATCTTGAACTGATGACAGGTGTTTGGATAAAACTGTTCAGTCTCAGACTCGTCCTGTTCATACTGTGATGTTCAGTCGTCTTCATCACATAGATTCCGTCTCTTTGTGCTGTAAAGATCATTTTTTATTGCTGCATAAAACCTCAGGTGAACATAAAAAGGTTTTGAAGAAGTAAATTCCAATATAGAAACGTTAAAATAACCTTCAACGCACATGGTCACGTTTCCTGTGTGAAAACACCGTGCGTGTCATTTGTTTCCCTTTGTGCTGATGCGTCTTATTAACTGTGTGTGATCTTTTTTAAGATGTGTGTCACACTTTAACGGAAGTGCAGCGATGCTGTAACCGTGTCTGAATCACTCGCTGGCTGTTTGGGAAGTTTGCTCTGCGGCGTGTTCCTGTTCGTGGGAGGGTTTTATGTTCATGTCAGATCCTTCCTGTGCTTTCTGTGCATGTTACAGTTCATCTGTCATTAAATGCAAATGATCAAAGACCCTCCTGTGTTTGTAAAACTTATTTTAACCACGGAGCAGTACGAATAAAAGTCGTTGGTTCAGAGAGTTTAACCATCAGTTTGTCAGTAGCTGAGAAAAGGAACGATGACGTCGTTGTTTTGAATGTAGCTGTTCGTGAGTGTGAGCGCCTCCATCACTAGAGACAATATAAATAACCGTAGAAACCACACGTCACATTTCCTGTCAAAGCTCTGCAGGCGCTCTGTGTGTGTTCCAGCGTGAACACGGAGTGGTGAGTTCAAGTCTCCAGAGCGTGGATCATAGTCTTCCCGGTAAAGTTACAGCGCTTCCTCGAAGTTCTTCCTCAGTCGTGACACAACTGAAGTGAAACTCTCTGTGGTGATTCTTTCCATGAATTACACCCACGTAACTCACTGGCGTTAGGATGCTACGCAGAGTTTACCGGACACAAACACACGTCTACCTGTGCCCAAACTGCTCGAGTGTCAGACCGTCGTCAAAGAAGCTGCAGGTCAGATGAAAATGTTCGAACCTGAACAATGTTCTAGGAAACGGCTCTATAAACCAGAAAGGGGAAGCTTGGGCCCTGACGTTTGACAGAGGAAGACATATGCTGACCCAGTCTGTGGTTGTCGTTGGAGGGTGGGGGGAGGTCCTGAAAAAGAAATGTTTCTGGTTACACAGCTCCTCCTCCAAGATGCCGGGTGCTGATGATTCGCCTTGAGGTGCTGAAGCCTCATGTCGTGTTAGTCAACAGACGACAGGGACTTCTGGTGGTTCCCATGTTTGCTGTGGAGAGGAGTCAATGGGAGAAAGTCTCTGACTGACTGTTGAACTTAAGATGTGACAGTAACATCATTGTTGATCAAGTCTTTGCCCTTAATTTACCCAAAATGTTCCTTCATGCTGTTGGAGGTTGGAGCTCAGTAACTGTTGGACCAGCATCAGCCTTGATTTGTTTGACCTCAGGGAGGAGACGGACTGATAGAACAGGCCCCGTGTCAATCAAACATGTAAGACGTAGCCTGTATGATGCAGACTCACAGTTTGATGCCAGGAGCAGGAGTCTGTGTCTAGAAACCAGGGTCTTGTCTTGACCTCAGGGTCCTGAGAGGCAGCGCACGTCCTGCAGCCGACGTTTCCGCTCTTCTGAGAATGTGAAGAGCGGTGAAACTTTTTTTTCTTGAGGTAAAGTAGAACCAAAGTTCAGAGGTGCAGTTTTCTTCTTGAAGTGTTGAAAACCACAGACCATCTACCAACCAGTCGTGTTTACCACAGTGACATGTAGATAGAGATGCATAATAATCTCTGTGTTACTTCCTGAGTCAACTCTCAACCAGACAGAGCTCAACAACAGAGGACTCCATCCGTACGGTTCGTTCGTTGCTGCGTTAGGTCACTGATTAACACGCCGGAACAAGATGCGGTCGGATTATTACGCCAAACCAGATTCATCACGGAGGGTGAGATACTGTGAAGGAGACGAGGAAGATGAATCAGAGTGGGATGAATCAGAGGGTAATCTGTACGACAACCCAGAAGAAATCAGGAACGATCAGGCTGATTTTCAGTCTCAGGAGCCAGGTAAGAGGAGAAAACAGCTGGACAGAGGATGATGGGTAAAACTAATGCTTTAATAATACCCTGTTCTCTGTCTGTAGGGCCACACCGTCAGGATCCTGCTCCAGGCTGCAGACGGTGTTTCAGAGGAGCTGCGGTGTGTCTGGGACTCCTGTGTCTGCTGATGACGGCTGGACTCTCCGTCCTGTTCGTACGCTGTAAGACAGACGGCTCTGACACACTTACTGTTGAGCTCAATGAGATGTAGTTCTGTGTAAAAAGTGCCACGTGTTAATATCAAGTGAGGGTTTTGTTCCTGTTTGCTGCTGATCCAGCAACAACATGTGACACCAGGACACGTCTGCTTCTCGGTTCTTGTTGTTACCTGATAATTCAACCACTAGAAGCAGACAGTGGCAGCGCAGCGAGTTCCCCCTGATCGTCCAGCTGCCTCACACCATGCAGAGACATGAGCTTAACTGGTGACTTTAAATGCTCCAAAGAAGTGAGATCGAGTGGTCGGACTGACTCCACTGCATCTTCATTTATGGCCGTGACTTCATTTGAACTTTAGTTCTTTTGTTTCAGCCACATTAGAAAACGATGAGCTGCAGAACAGATTCAACAACCTGAGCGACAGATGCAACCAGTCACTGA
>JAUMHJ010000150.1:0-10593 GCA_032361105.1 Microctenopoma lineatum
ATTGGGAGTTAAAATAACTCGGAACACTAAAGATTTCAACTTACACTGGAAAATTAACACTGGCATTTTTGCTGTGTGTTAAACACTCCACTGGCTCAGGACCCTTGACCAAACAGCTGAAATGCCAAATATTTAATTACCCTATGCACCAGAGTTATAAAAACTCATACTGTGTGTCATACTGCACAGTACACAGTACTTGATATTTACAGTACTGCTTACCTTAGCATGATCTCATCAGGTTGACACCATATCACATACACATACATACATATCATATACATACAGTTGTGTCTTTAGGTCAGTATTTATGCACCCAGCTAATTTTTGTTTTGTATATTGTATTCTTTGTCCTTTGTAGACTGATTTTCAATCCAACATACTAACACAAATATTTAGTTCTGTTTTCTAGTGTCAGTAAAGCCAAAATAAATAGACTATGATTCAATGTTATAAATAAAAGGTGAAATCAGAAATATACTACTGTTGTTATGACACCTATTTATTCTGCCCATCTGTACTACATATTTCCACCCCCCACTCATGCCTCTTAAATATTATTTCAGTCTCTAACTCCACCTGGTGGTTGTCACATGAAATATTCAACATCTGGGGTTGTCAGGCATGCTTTGGGGCCATACAAACTACTGAGTACCATGCTGGCTCAGACATTGCCCAGATTAGGCAGGCAGCCTGGTAGCTCAGTTGTAAGGCAGAGGCCTGGGATGTGAAATTAGCAGGATCGATTCCCAGCCGCGGCACCCAGCCCATCCCTCATACCAGTTGTGTCCTTGAGTAAGACACCCAGCCTAGCTCCCTGGGCGCTGCCTGCAGCTGCCCACTGCTCCCCCCCAGGGGGATGGGTTGAATGCAGAAGGACACATTTCACTGAGTAACTATGTATGTGACAAATAAAATTGGAAAATAATTTTGGAAGGTCAGTGCCAGAGAAGCTCCAGCCGCTCTCTCACTTCAGAAGACAGCAGATATGGGAACAGCTAAGATACTTGGCATGACCCTCATGCTCCCAGGCCTCTGGTAGAGGAGCTGACCTTGGGAACAAAACGACCCACAGGAGGCTTGTGTGGCTTAAAAGAAAATGTCATATAGTACATCACCTAAATTAAAAAACGTCAACGTGACATATCTCTGAATCTTTGGAATATGTGGGCTTTTAGTTTTTAGGGCATTCAGTCAAATGTACATAAGAATGTATGTACCATGTTCATGTTTATACATGTACACCATATTGAAAAAGAACACCCTAACAACAGCAGTTAGTTTTGTAAAGAAGAACCTGACTGGTCTGTGGTCAGGTGTCTGTGCAGACCAATCCAAAACCTTTGGGATGAACTGAAGTGGAGACTGCGCCAGGGCATAAAGTCCACATATTAAGTCTTGTCAAGTTGTGTTGAAATACTGATTTACATTCAATATGGGCCTTTTTGGTCAAACAACATGCAAAACAAAACACAGAAGAAAGGAAAAACACAGAAGCAGTTAAGGCACTTTAATGTAAGAAATAATTCCCTTATATCAAATATTCTCTCCTGTTACAATACACAAAGACATAATTAAAGTACAAGGTTTTGCACAATAGATTTTAAGAAAAAGTAACAAATAAGTTTTTGAACTTCTTGTTATGCTCTGGCATTCTTGACTTTAATGGAAATATTTTAACAAAAGCCGATGTGAATTGCTAATTTGTCTACTTCTCTAACCCCAACACTTGTCAAGGGAGAATAAACAAAGGTACACTAACACTCTACTAGGAACACAACTGCTCAAAAAAGGCTATTTCCTTTGTTTTGAAAGAAAAGAAAAACAAGATCAATTTGATCAGAAATACATTAAAGGCAATCTTAGTATCTGGAAAGAGCTGTTTTTATTGAATAGCTGCAAAGTTACAGACAGAAGGAAAACAAGGGAAAGCCGTATCTTATAATAAACTCAAGTTTAAGATGGGCAAAGGAAGAAATATCTGTGAAGGTTTTCAGTCATATCCAAAGCATAAGGACTTGTTTTCTTGACGACGTTTCACCCTTCCATTCCAGGCGGCTTTCTCGAGAAGGAAGGGTAAAATGTTGTCAAGAAAACAAACAAGTCCAGTTGCTTTGGATAAAACCTTTTTGGAGAAGACAGGAAAAAATTTTATGGATGGATGAATCTAATGATGATCAACAGGAGCCAGTGTGTGATGTCTGTGATGATTCTAATCATCCATGCCATGGTCATTCCAAGGGTGCTGTTTAGTGGCAACTGGACTAGAATTTACTTTACAGATGCTTTTATTTAAAGTGACCTGTCTTGCTCAAGGACACACCTGGTATGTGGGAGGGGCAGGAGTCTGGGCTGAGATTCTCATTCAATTAATTTCATGTCTGTCTTTATTGAAAACGAGAGACTGTGACACCAAACTTTTCAGTAGTATTCTATATTATGCAAAGCAGATGAAAAGTCACTGTCAAGTTATTTGATAAATCCAATCTGTAACTGTATTATTAGAAGTGATCCATTTAAAAACAATCAACCAACTAAGGCACAAAAATATGCCATTTTAAGGCACAGTCAGAGTGGGTAAAGAGGCAAGTTATGGAGTTGCCAAGAGCCATAAGCTTCATTTATGCTTTTGCACTGAATCTATGCAGAGCATAAGTTGTACATTAATACTTCTACATTGATGTTTTTTTCTAACCTGCAAAACGCCAAGTTGGCAGTGGGATTTCATTCTGGTTCACCACGATGTTAAGAAATTTTGGCAAACTACAAACAAGACTGTAGCTTGCATTGGAGATAGAACAAAAAAATTAACAGTGGATACTTTTACAGACACTTTGTAATGCAGAAAAGAGAGACGGCATGGTCTGTACAATCATCATCTGTCAAAGCTGGACAAATCACAGTGGTTGTAATCTGTGTTACAATGACATCTAGTTACATTTCTAGGGAGGTGCACTTCAGGATGCAGAACAGGCTTTACTATAGTGGTCCTGGACTCAGTCTCCGGGCCCCTCTTCCCTGCTTGTTTTCCCAGCAATCTCTGCCCAACCCACTGCTAATTACCTGGGTCATGATCAGAAGACATCTTTACCCTATTTCACCCCGAGATGGTATCTTTCAGCATCTGACTGACTGAACACACATTATCTAGTTAGGATATCTAAAAAACGCTTGATCCAGTTAGGATATCTGGAAAAAAAGACAGGGTTTAGGAACCAGTAGACTATGCAATGCCTATGGCATAGGATTTAAATAAATAAAGCTTTAGTGGCCATTTGTACTTGGAATATGACAAGGAGAAGAAATACCAAGTTTAGAACCATGAACACAGTCGTAAACAGAAACTAGTGTTTTAGTCAAGACCGCCTAAACCGAGACCAAGACATTGCAGAAACTTGAGGGTACCAAGACCAACAACAGACTAGGGCTCTTTTGATTGATGATTATAAGTGAAAACTAATGATAACCCCAAATCCTGTATCTCAGAAGTTTAGAATATTGAGAAAAGGGTCCGTTTTTAAGACATTTGGGGCCACACTCTTATACGCTAATTAACTCAAAACCCCTGAAAGCCTTTAAATAGTCTCTCAGTCTAGTTCTGTAGGCTACACAGTCATGGGGAAGACTGCTAATTTCACAGTTGTCCAAAATACGACCATTGACACCTTGCACAACGAGGGCAAGACACAAAAGGTCATTGCTAAAGAGGCTGACTGGCCACAGAGCCACCGTGAACGGCCCGGAAATATCTAGAAACGCCTGATCCAGTTATGATATCTGGAGATTCACAAAGAGTGGACAGCAGCTACAGTCAGTGCTTCAAGAACTATCATACGGTTCTTTCCAAGAAAGAAAGAAAAAAAAAAAAGAACTATCATACACAGGCGTATGCAAGACATTGGTTTCAGCTGTCGCATTCCTTGTGTCAAGCCACTGCTGATTAAAAAAATGGCGTCAGAGGCATCTTGCATGGGCTAAACAAAAAGGAGTGGTCTCTGATGAAAGTAAATTATGCATTTCCTTTGGAAGGTCCCATAGTCTGGGGGGAGAGAGGAGAGAGATATAATCCACGTTGCTTGAGGTCCAGTGTAAAGTTTCCACAGTCAGTGATGGTTTGGGGCGCCATGTCATCCGCTGGTGTTGGTCCATTTTGTTTTCTGAGGTCCAAGGTCAACACAGATGTCTATCAGGAAGTTTTAAAGCACTTCATACCTCATGCTGCTGACCAATGGAGATTCAGATTTCATTTTCCAACAGGACTTGGCACCTGCATTCGGTGCCAAAGTTACCAGTACCTGGTTTAAGGACCATGGTATCCCTGTTCTTGATTGGCCAGCAAACTCGCCTGACTTCAACCCCATAGAAAATCTGGTGTGTGGCCTGGTAGCTCAATGGGTTAAGTGTCAGACTGGAATGTAGGAGGTCGCAGGTTCGAATCCCGTCTGACTCCTAGTCCATCCCCTACCAGGTGTGTCCCTGAGCCAGACACACAGCGCTAGCTCCCTGTAAGTCGCTTTGGATAAAAGCGTCTGCCAAGCAAAGTAAAGTAAATCTGGGGTATTGTGAAGAGGAAGATGCAATATGCCAGACCCAACAATTCAGAAGAGCTGAAGGCCACTATCAGAGCCACATGGGCTCTCATTACACCTGAGCAGTGCCACAGACTCCATTCCATGCCGCATAGCTGCAGTAATCCAGGCCAAAGCTCATACATACTACAGTTGGCCAACATTTCTAAAATTCTCTTTTCTTGCATTGGTCTAAATTAATATTCTAATTTTTTGAGATACTGAATGTGGGATTTTCATTAGTTTTCACTTTTAACTATCAAAATTAAATAAGCTGTGTGTGTTTTCGGTCTTGCTCTCGCCCAAGTGTGTCTTGGTCTTGGTACCCCTAGGCGGTCTTGACAACAACACTAACTGGAACCATGAAACCTTTACTGAGAAAACTGCTCAGGGGTGGCAAAAGTGTCAGGCTGACTGTGTTTCTGGATTTTGTAGATTTAAAAGAACATTAGTTTGAGGCTACTAACTAATGTCAACTGTCATGATAAATGCCTTTAAATGGATCCTGGGCCAAGATTGATGCTGAAGTTGAATAACTAATTATGCAATTATCTATCTGGCCTGAAAACTCAACAGGTCACTTTTTATCTGGACACAGTTTAACAAAAATGAGGCCATGACTATGATCCCAACACTTTAAAACACAAAGATACGCACAGGAATTTGTGCCCAAAACCAATCAATAAATTTAGGAACTTCAAAATTTTGTCTAGATTCGTTTTTTTATATATCCTAGGCAGTATTTGGCACAGTTTAGAATGCACACTGATGTGAATTTGTTGTAAGAGGATAAAGGCACACACTTTTGATACAACACACCAGAAGAGATATCATGGCTTAGCAAACAGTACTGTGGGCATTGTTGCCATGGACCAAACTTGTTGGCAAAACTTTCTGTCGTGGAGCTGTAGTATGCCACTCAGTTCTAACTCATCAGGAAGCTGCAAGACAGAGGACGACACATTTAGACAATATAATTAATGCCGAACATTTCAGTGTATCATAGCAGCTAAAACAAGTCTAACAAAAAAAACGTTTCTCTACCTGTATGGGTATCCATGGTACTTTGCTCTGAAGATAGACAGCAGCCAACTGAAGAAGAGCATCACAAGGCCCATTCCTGCTACACACATAACTGACACACACACACACACACACACACACAGAGCATTATACTCTAAGTAAGAATATGTAGACTTTAAAACCTGTGATTTAGACACTGCTGGAAAAAAATGAAAGGAACACTTTCATTTAGAGTATAATATCATGTCTTCCAAAGGTCTGGGATATCAATCTGCCCAGTTAAATAGCAGACCTCCTGTTATGTAATCAGTCATTGTGTTCATCAGTTCCAGCTGTTTTGGGGGCAGGTGCACTTAAGGGGCAACAATGAGACAACCTTAAAAAAAGGGAATGGTTTTGCAGGTGAAGACCACAAACATTTGCTTCAAACAAGTGTGTGAATTGTGAGCCAACTTATTTTAATTTTTGTAGCGCTGCTACAACACATGCTTGGTATTAAATAATGACCCGCAGAAGCCGTTGGATTTTGCAAACAGTGAATAAGTCAGTGATAAAAAGAAAACAAAGAAGCATAATTGGTTTGGTGGATTAGGGAAGGCAAATCCATAGAGGGGGAGAAGCACAGCCTGTACAGGATAGACATCATTGCCATTAGGATTCAAAATGACAACCTTAGACCCACAGGTAGACCGTTCGCTGATGCAGTGGGTACTGGGCTCGTCCTGTTGCATGATAATGCCCAGCCTTATGTGGCAAGGGTATGCAGACAGATCCTAGAGGATAAAGGAATTGATACCATTGATTGGCCATCTCTGGGACATCATGTTGAGGTTCATTTGATGGTCAGTATCTGGGAGGAAATACCCCTGGACACCATCCATCATCTCATAAGGAGCATGCCCCAACGTTGTCAGGCAGCATACAAGCACGTGGGGCCCATACAAGGTGAGAACCATTTTGAGTTGCCTGCCTGCTGCATCAGTTTAAATTAAACCCCCTGTAGGTTCATCATTTTCATTTTCATCAGATGCTGTGGGATCCTTTTGTTCCTAACACATTAACTATTCCATATCAATATGCATATCCAGCATTATTTTCTAATTGAGATCTGGTGTGTTTTTAAGTGTTCCTTTCATTTTTTGAGCAGTGTATTATCAGAATACCAATTTATTTATTTCAGTAAAGATCCAGATGGCTAGTTTTCTTTACATCTAGTAAATGTTACGTCGCCAAAATATAATTTATACTTGTACTACACTAAACGCCATCTTAAAAAGCTTAACATATTAATCCAAAATGTTGCAGCCAGAGTTCTGAGTGGAATTAGCAAGCAAGAACACCTACAATAGTTTTACTCTACTGGCATTATGCAACTTAAAGTGTTAATAAGATAATCAGTGTGTGTGTGTGTACATACTCTTCCTCTTTCCAATGTCAATATCAGAGGTAGCAGCCTCACACAGAAGCACGATTCCCATTGTAACAGCAGCATCTTAAGATAAGGTCAAGGTTTAGACTAATTCATGATGGCAGTCCACAGAAAGTCCACATTGGAGATTTTTCATCTCATTTTCGCCTATTAGAATTCTATTCTCTGCTGCTTTAACAAGACCTTGAGAGATCACTTGCACAGTGGAGATCATACTTTTGATTAGCTTTACGTATTGTCAAGATGTTACATTTTCAAGTTTGTCATTAAAAAAGGTTTATACTAAGTCTGAAGAAAAAATTTATTTAGCTAAAGCTTGTTTCATCTGTATGTTTCAATGTGAGTTAAGAGACATTATTTATGGTGTAGTCCTAGATTAACACACATTCAGAGCATGTGCATACAGTGCTCAGCATAAATGAGTACACTCCCTTTCAAAATAAGTAATATTACTATTAATTTTCCCTTTTATAGTCAAAATGCCTGTTTAATGAAGTATTAAACCCACCAGCAATTTTTGGGGGTTAAAGCAAATTTCATGGTCTTAAATATCACTTTGTTTCAAAGCCTTTTAATTGGGTGAATATAGTTTTGAAATGTGGTCCTGAATGAAGTTGTTAAGATATTTACATTCTTGTGAGAAAAATAACAAATCTTGCTTGCAATCACGTGCCCACATTCATGAGAATATTTTGTGGTATAGTATTCTGTTGATTCTGAAAGGAAATTTAAAGGTTTTCTAACAAATCTGTTGGGCTGTACTCATCTATGCTGAGCACTGCATGTATAAATTCAGCTAAAGGATACTGAAGAGAAGGACGATGTGCGTTTCAGCCACAAACTGCGCCTGACTGCTGCCATGAATGTAACTCTGAAAACACACAAATACTGTAGTTATACATATTTCTAATGAGCTCTCATACTGTAGAATGACGGCATACTGTAAAAAGCTGTCTTACAACTTGTCCAGTGCTGGGGTTCTTGTGTGCATAAGGTGGTCCTCTAATGTGGTTCCACATCTGGCCTGAAGTCATGATCAGGACAAAGCACTGAAACACACAAAAGTTATATTCCTTAGAAACTGGGAGGATTACTGTTCTCAGTCACTCATGGGTTTTCTGCATTATTTTGTTTACATATACACTTTTGCAAAGTCCTAAACCTTGTAAAGTGCCTTGAAAAGTCTTTCCTTATGATTTGGCGCTATACAAAAAAAGATGAATTGAATTAACCCTCAGGCATCACTGTGAAAATGTTTGTTCAAATTTTTCTATTATACCATTGGATCACTGTGAAACAAGTGAAAAGAAAGTGACGCCTAAGGGTTAAATTGAATTTACTTACAGACATTTCATAACAACATGTCTTCACCTGAACCATCTCTAACTATGAGCTTTACTAAAAAGGAAAGTTTTACGTTTATTCTTAAAAGTAGGGAAGGTGTCTGCTTCACAAACTTTAACTGTGAGCTGGTGAGGGGGAGGAGCCTGCTCATTTAGTGCTTTATATGAATATATACTCTATTCTAGATTTTACAGGAAATCTGGTGCAACTAATTCCTACAGGTGTTCCAATATTTCTGGATTACTTACAACCCCCTCTGTCTGCATAAAAGTAGTGTTGAAACACACTGTGGTACTGTACCCTCGTGACCATCAGTTGAACAGTATTTTACTGCAGAAAGTAGTGTGTTGCTACAAAAATGGCGAGAAATTGCAGAAAGTTTGGGTCAGTGAATACAGTTTCCTTCACTATACAAAAGGCTCAGAAACTGGGGAAAATGTATTTGAATTACTGCAGAAGTTAGATGTAGTTTTTTACTCTTTTGTCACTAATACTTGTGTCATGCACACACACACACAGACAGACATGCAAGCACAACTTAATCACAACATGTTCTTAACCACAACTCAGTATTTCTATTTACTGTAGTTTTCTACTACCTGGTTGATGATCGTTTCAGACAGACATACACATCTGACTCCACCCTGAGAGTCAACCTTCACAATACGAGTCTGATTTTCACATTAGTTAGCAAAATTATGTCATGTCATTTGTCTTTCATCTTTTTTAGTCAACATTTGAAATGTCCTTATTTTCCCTGTGGGAACTCTCTTGTCAACTTCTTTCAACTTTCTATCAACTTCTTGTTTAGTCTAATTTTTGTATTTGTCAACTTTTTTCTTTTGACACCTTTTTGTCCTTTTCAACTATTCCTTTTTTGTCTTTGTCAACTTTCTATCAAGTTTTTCAGTCTAATATTTGTATTTGTCAACTTTTCTACTTTTTTGTCTATGACTACTTTGTGTCAACCATTGCTTTTTTCCAACTTGAAATACAAATTTGGTACAGGCTCTTTGAGAGGATTCACCTCTTTATACCATGGACCCTCTGTTCCTTGTGTTTATGCTGAATGTTGTGCTACCAACATTTCACCACCTCATAATGTGCTTTTTGCATGCATGTGTGTATTTGGTGTTGGATGAGCCGATGTTACCAGTGCAGAGAAGGCCCAGACATTCTTGTTAAAGAGAAACTCTAAATTGTGTCTTCGTAGATATGCCAGTCCTCCAATCACAGCCAGAAGAAAGCCCAGCAGTAGTGGCCCAGCATAGTTGGGAGGACGAATTACACGGATCTAAAAAACAAAGAAAGACAATGAACAAAGAAAAAGTTCAGTGTGGGGATGCACTGGTTTAATTAGTGCTGAAGATGCACCAAAGAAAGTGAGAACTGTGGAAGCTCCTTCATTTTTGTTGTGTCTGTTTAATCTACTTTAGAATAGAGTTTAAAATCCTTCTCCTCACATATAAGGCACTAAATGATCAGGCCCCAACATATCTTAAAGATCTGAAAGAACCTTATTCTCCCATCATTATCCCATCTCCCCGTTTCTTTTTAAAAAAAATCTTTTTCTGTCAACTTCTAATCTTCGTCAGCTTTTTCCTTTATAACACCTTTCTTTAGTTTTTTTTCTCTTTGTCAATCTTCATGTTAATCTTTGATGAAGGCACAGACTCCACTTTTTTTTAAATGAGTAAGTGTTGACTTGTCTCCTGTTCTAGTTTTGCTCCGGTGCATTAAACACAAACTGAACATAAGATGCTGTAATTCCTAATGAAATTTACCTGTTCATGACACCTGATGCATAAAGTCAATACTGTGGCTAAAGTGGACCTACAAAAACTGCATGCATGTCTGTTAACATGAAATTAGTCTAGGAATGCTCCAATCGATAGGCCACTAATGAGAATAGGTCGATTTCCATAAAGAATTATGTGCATGTAATGTCTATGTAATGCTGATAACATGTAGTCAGATTGCTACACTAGAGTACTACTGTGAGGAATTTTGGAGTCATCTTTGAGATTAATCACTTACTTCCTACATAAAAGAAATATCTAGGACGTCCATATTCCACCTTAGAAATATTTCTAAAAGTAGGAGCATCCTGTCTCAGAGTGATGCTGAGAAACTAGTCTATGCTTTTGTTACCTCTAGACTGGACTACTGTAATTCATTACTGATAGGATGTCCCAGTAACTCATTAAAAAGCCTCCAGTTAATCCAGAA
>JAUMHJ010000151.1:0-10560 GCA_032361105.1 Microctenopoma lineatum
AGTCAGTCAGACTTGAGAAAGCCCTCTGGATAGAAGGGCGAAACGTCGTCAAGAAACCTAACAAGTCCAGTTGCTATTGGATAAACCTTTTTTGGGATAACCATGACCTGGATGACTGAGAACCTTCACAGATAAGGAAGGCGTAGTTAAAAAAGAATACAAATGTAATGTATGGGGGAAAATGTAAGGTAAAAAATATTTTTAACCTTATTTCCATAACAGATTTCTTGAGCAGCTTTATGACTGAAATGACCACATTCCAGGAGCGAGGCATGCAAAACATTATTCTTGGCAGCAGTCATTATTTGTCATTTACATTTTTGTTGAATGGTATTGCTGTGGATCTTGAGGAATTCAATGGAAATAGCTTGAGATTGATTAAGTGGATGTTGGCTGAGGTGAAAGGAACCCAGTGTGATCTCCTCTCTGTGATACCTTCCCTCTGTCTAAACAGGCATATACACTGACACACAACTCCCTGCTCTCTAACCAACATATAGTAAATTTCATGCAGATGAGTCTTAATGAATGAGAGATGACGTGAAGTCTGTCAAGTGTTGCTTTTTGCCCCATGGTACATCATCTGTAATATTATGTCCACATACATACTGTTTCAAAGTAAACATCTGGGGGCTTTCTCTCAGATGGTGCCATGCAACAGATTTAGTTCTATCTCCGGAACTGGGGCAATAAAGTGTGATTATAGAGAAACATGATAGAAAAGGTATTTGGTCAGTTTCATATTGCAGTGCTTTCTCATCATTATATTGGTTACAATATTATTTCACAAATGTATGTGATTTACCGAAAATACTTTTAATCCAACAACAAAAATGTTCCATTACTGAATTGAAACAAGTCAGCTAGGTGTTTTTGAAGACACTGACTGGATTTTGCCAGACAGGCATTTCATAAAAAACACAGAGCTCTCCACCTTTGTTGGCAGAACCTACGAACAACAGAGTGCAAGTTGGAAATACAGGAAATGCAATGTGTTCATAGTACCCTTTTTTTAAAGTTACGGTTAATCAGAAACTGTCATTGTTCTAAAAGTGGCAAATATGGCCAAATCATCATCAGTGGAGTTTATTTGTCTTGTTTGTGACATTAGTAGGTGAATTTGTATCTATGAGTTAGCTCACATTTGTGGTTGTACCTTTTAGGCGGAGGCTAGTTGTTTTGCAAGCAGTGAGGAACAGGATAACCAACTTTAAATTATTGCAATTTTGAAGATGACTTCCAGGGGGCCTGGGATGCATTGGCTTGGAATTGCTATATACTGTATGTGAGTTCTTCATCCAGAGAAAGTGAACATTTGTCTTTAACGCAATCAGCTTATTTCCCAGAAATGTCTGCCTAGCTAAAACCCTAATCAGTTGTCAGCATCACTTAAGCATCACAGTTTTTTGTTTTGTGATTAGATCTTTCCTGACCTGGTGTCATTGTCCAGTATGCTATAAGCAGCACCTCTGAGATAATGCCCTGCTGTTCAAACATCAAGACTGTCATATCACTAAACATGTCCAAAGCCTGTTTGCCATGTGTATACATATATCAAGCATTTTAATGCTTTAACTGTACAGTGTTATAATATATACTGTAAATATCTATGAATGAGTACTTTGTATTTTGTGATTGAGGGTTTACTGTCAAAATGCCATTTCTCCATTTTGTAGAATGGATATCATGCTGGTGTATAATAACTTCCTCAAAACGAGGTGAGATGTTAGAGGCTAGGTGATTTCACCTTGGTGCTTGTGTAAAAGACCCAAGGTGTTATGGAAAAGAAACAACATTGACAGCAATAAATTTGACTTTTTTTATGTCATCATGTTAAGCTGAAAGAAAAATGGGGATTGCTATGACATTTCAGTGGCTGGATGAAAACTGGTTAAAAGTAGTTTTTTTGCACCACCAGTTGTGTGTTATTATTCATAACTTTAACATTGTCTTACTCTAAGCTTGCCCCAGCTAATGCCTCTCTTGTCCTACACACATTCAAGTCACTGGCTTAAGTAAATCTATGGCAACCATAGCTAATTCCATCAAGTCATTTTACAAAACTCACCACTATTCCAAAGGCAAGTACATTCAAATTTCTGTTTCACACATGTCCCTGCAGTAAACTATATCTGTGAGCATTACAACCTTGTGTCTTGAACATTTACATACATATTTTAATATGATACATTCCTAATGTTTTCAGGATAGCTTTTTTTCAGTTCTGTGCAAACAAAAGCATCTTATAGAAGGGCCAGCTTAACACCAATATAGAAAGGTTTCTGTAGAAATTAAGCATTTGCCATCAAAATACTAAATCCATCTCAGCCATAGCCTTACTAGTGTGTGGGTAAGTATTAACTCCTTCACTTTCTTGTTTTGATACATTTTTGTTATGTTTAAGTGTATAAATCTGCAATATTTACTGTGTGCAGCCATGTTCCAAAGTTAGTTTTAATTGTGTTTTTGTGTATAAATCGAATCTGATATTCAATCCAATCTTAATATTATGGAAATACAACATTAGATGAACATATAACATAATATATAAAATTAAATTTAAAAAAAGCTAAAAAGTAAAGTACCCTATATTGAATTTAAAGTGGTAAGTTCCAACCAGATGTTGCTAATCAACAACCCTTGATGGACTGATCCTTAAATGTGCCCCATCTATAAAATTCAATTGTCAACTGTCCATATCACCAAATTAACAGAAATCTCAAGGTACTTTACAAGGTAAGAAGGCCTAATAACCAGTCACGCCAGGTTCCTGCACATTAGCTCAGACTTTAATGCTCACATCTGAGCTACATCACAAACCCAATAAGCCTCACCAAGCAAGTTAGCAAGATTTATGTTTAGCAAAAACTAAATACCACATGTCAAGCATTGAGGTGGAGGAATTACTTTTTTGAGTTTTGTTTTGTAGCCACAGGACCTGGGCAACTAGCAATCATTGTTTTGACTGGACTCCTCTCTCTGCCACAGTATTCCAGATGGAAATGTCTGATAATCTCTAATCTGTCTAAGTTTGGTCATGCCCAGTTGAGTTCAATTCGATTCAATTCAGCTTTATTCATTTACTGTAAATTCACAGCATAAAGTTTAAGACCTTACACATTATATAAATATATACAGAATAATGTAGAACGCAACAGTCCCACTTGAACAAGCACTAGACGACAGTGTGGAGGAAAAATGTGCTTTAACGGAAGAAACCTCCAAACATTTAATATTTAGACCATGTACATTTAAGACATTTAATATTTTTAAACTTGCTTTTACTTCAATTCTATTATTTTATACTTTTGTTTTTTATTACAGTTTAGTGTTTAATGTGAAGCACGTTGTGTTTTAACTTGACAAATAAAGCTTGATTGATTGGTGCAACAGGACAATAATCGAAAGAGCACAAATAAATCTACTGTACATCAGCACTGATAAAAAATTAAACACATTTTTTTGGCTTGTTTAAAGTCTATACCTGTAGAGAAAAGACATGTATATATACAGGTATATTGGAACAGTGAGAGACGGTACAAAAAAAGCCTTTCAAAAGAGTTCAAAATAATTAGCATTTTCATAAAGGAAAAAAGTATAGTATATTGATTCTATGTCAAAAAGTAAGATTTCTGGCTTCCAGGTTTATTTTATACAGGTAACGGACCGACACTGAATGCCTTCTATGCACAGGTGTCTTTTAGACAAGTAACGTAACCTTTATAGAAGACACCTGTCCATAAAACCAATCAATGAATCTATTCAGATTCCAAACTCAAGCTTGTGAAGGATGCCAGGGACAAGATTATGGACCTACACAAGGCTGGAATGGGCTAAAGAAAATCACCATGCAGCTGGGTAAGAACATGACAATAGTCATCGCAAATGGAGGAACCAGAAGATAATCTGCTAATCTCCCTCTGCCTGGAGCTCCACACAAGATCTGACCTTTTGGAGTTTTAAATATAATGAGAACGGTGTGGAACCAGCCCAGAACTATTTGTCAATGAGCTCAAGTCAGCTGGGACTATAGTCAAAAATAAAATAGTTGGTAACACACTACGCCACGAATGACTGAAATCCTGTAGTGGCCACAAATTCGCCCTGCTCAAGAAAGCACATGTACAGGCCTGTTTGAAGTTTGCCACTAAAGATGATTCAGAGGAGGACTGGGTAAAATTGTTGCAGTAAGATGAGACCAAAATTGAACTCTTTGTCATTAACTCAACTTGCCGTGTTTGGAGTTAGAGGAAACATGAGATGAAATTTGAAACATTATGCTTTGAGGGTGTTTTTCTGCCAAGGGGATAGGACAACGTCATCACATCAAATGGGAGGATGGATGGCTATGTACTGTCAAATTGTGAGTGCAATCCTCCTTCCTTTAACCAGGGTATTGAAAATGGGTCGAGGGTGGGGATTCCACAATGATTCAAACACACAGCCAGAGCAACAAAGAAGAAGCATATTAAGGTCTTGAAGTGGCCTAGTCAGTTTCCAGGCCTTAATCCCATAGAATATCTGTGGAGGGAGCTCCAGTTCGAGTTGCTAATCAGCCATGATACATTAATGACTTGGAGAGGATCTGCAAAGAGGAATGGGATAAAATCCCCCTTAAGATGTGTGCAAAACTTGTGGCTAACTACACGACACATTTGACCTCTGTGATTGCAAACAAAGTTTTTCCACCAAGTATTAAAGCACATCTTGCAAAAGCATTAAATACTTATTTCCTTCATTAAAATGCAAATTTCTTTTTTGAAATACATTTCTTTTGTTCCATTGAAATTATAGACTGATCATTTCTTTGTTAGTGAGCAAACTATCGGCAGGGGTTCAAATATTTTTCCCTGATTATAAAGATTTGTCTGAGGTTGTATTTGCCTATTATTAAGACCCATTGATTTTATTGTGTATTAATAAGAAATAAAATAAAAAGATGGGGTACTAACTTTGGAACATGACTTTGTCTAACAGTGTCAGTTTTTTGCAGATCGTCAGTAGCCTTCTGCCACAGTGCCATTCCTTATACCCGCCCCACAGCTGACAATTTGGGTGTCCTCACCTCTCTTCACAGGTAACAACTATGCCAACAGCCTCCACAGACTAGAGAGTCTTTTCTCTAATTTTCACCACAGGTTTCTCCATTTACTTATTGACAGTTATCCACCCATACCATTACCACATGTCCTGTCTGGAGTGCTGGAGCCTATTCCAGCCATCATTGGAAAAAAGTACACCCTGGACAGGGATTTGACAACTTTTTCTCGTCAATTCTATTTGACAATTTTCTTTGTCTTACTATTGATAACTATGTGGGTTTCAATAGAAAGATGAAAAATATATTTTTATTTTTTTTATATTATAAACACAGCACATTGCTGTTTTACATTCCAATACAAGGTATTATGGCCTCTTAAACAACCATGGACACTCACGTCACAGCTCAACCACGATCTCCACCTCTTATTCTCAGCAGCAGTACGTCAACTCTTCAATCAACGACCCTCAGTCCGCTCAGCAGACTCCCCCCATGAGAGCCTCTTCTCTCGTCAAATCCCTAGTCCTACATCTCTGTGGAATACAACCTCTGACACCTACTCCCAGTATTCACCCAGAGAAACTCACTCACCTGACAACCATCATACAACGACTCTACAGGGAGTGCCTGGTTCACACTTACAGGATATTGCTATAAGTGATACTGTGACGCTTGCTACTGCCAGCAGAGCAACACAAACCTACTGACACACTTGGAACTACAGCTGACATTTATTCTTCCAGTTTGGGTGTTTTCAAACATAAAGGTCTTATTTGCGTGTCATCCACAGTGGTTATCTTGTGTCTCAATGTATAGTTTTATGTATCACAAACAGTATGGCACCAAACAAATACATTACCAAAAGAGTATTACATTCAGCATGTGCAGTTGTAAAAATGTTTGCTTTTTATTCTTTTATTATTATAGCTTTTTAATGCATATTAACATTGCATCGCATTGTTTTTTCCCCTTTTAAATAAATTTCCACACATACAGTATTATGCAGTGTGGAGAGTGACACAATATAATATATATTTAAATATTTAAATGTATCATTAACTTATTAAATACTGAAATTATTTTGTGAATACACACAATATTACATATATAAGTAGCTAAATATATTCATTTTATTTAATAAAAGTATTTATATTTAATTACTTACTTAATTAAGTCATGGTCTGTGTTGCTGCACATAATTATTTTTATTTGTCACTTTTGCCCATCAAACTCAGTCAGTGGGTCTAACACTGTTTTCTAGACAGATGATTGGTTCTGGCCTAAGAGATTTTCCCAAAACATGGTGGTTCTGAGACCCTGGAATTCAGCTCTATAGCTGGTTTATTTTCTGGCACCGAGGAGACAAGTCAGCATGAGCACACAGATCCAGGACAGAGTTGTCGGTTTCTGAACAAGATTACAAGTCTTTTATAGCCAGTGATAAACAAGGATGCAATAATAGAATGTAAGCTAATTTGCTTACACCCAAGCATGTATTCATTAGACAAATATTCTGAACATTTGACACATTGGTATTTAAATTTATTTATTATTATATTTAATGTATTGTGTCACATTCCACACTCTATATTTTGTCACCTACCTCTTCATTAAACAAAGATGAACTTCCTGCAGGATAAGCACAAACTGAAGCAATGCATTCCAGTCATGTGTTCACTGTTCAATCATATCAGCTGCTGCAGATGCTGCTCAGTGTGAAAGTATTTATTATGATGTCTTTGCTTTTTGTCATGGTCAGGTTTCTCTGTACTCTTCTGAAGTGGGTATTTGTTATTATTAATTCCCAGGTGCTGAGTTGGTTTTACAGGATCAGATCAGCTACTGAAAACTGAAGCCAAGCCTCAACTTGAATCTGGAAAGAGAAATGTGTTTGTTTTTAGAGTGACTTAACAGTTCGATCAGTGAAGTAGAACTCCAGACCCCTTAAGCTCTACTGTGTTTTATAAAGCCTTAATCTGATGAGTGGATTTATGGAGGAGTGAGAGGTTTATATTTATGTTCTTTAACCATGCAAACATGCCATCCTGCAAGTTTACCTGTATTACACTTTACCTGACGAAGGCTTTAACAATCAGTCTGAACACTGTGACTGAAGAGAGAGAGACTGAAAATGGATTCAGTTTGAATTTCTGTGATTACAAGTCTGTACTGTTAAGATGTCATTATGATTTATGTGATACTACCCAATGAAGAAGGCAAATCAACATTAATTAGCAATATTGGTGCAACATATTTGTTTCCAACATTTCTCCTCTTAAAGCCTCCTTTTCCAGTCAGGAATAAACTGTCCATACTTGCATTTGCCTTTTCCCGTTGAAGTAAAAATGACGACCAAAATGACAACTTAAAAATAAACTAGAAAGAAATAAACCAAGAATTGTATTTGGTACTCTGGGAGGAAGGCTCTGTCAGGCTGTGGCATTAAGAGAAAGGTAACAGGCACATCAAAACATACTGGGCTCATCCTTTAAATGTGGAAGTCACTTTAACAATAACTTCTAATTACAAAAAAAAGCTGCACATTGACCGTTTCTAACTCAGTAACTGTGAGGGTATTCCCAATTCTATTCTATAGAGGGCAAGTGAAAAGCTGGGCTGGACAGTTGGGAATACTCCCAATTCAGAGCACATGTCTGAGTTATGTGATCACTGCTATGCTGCATGCCTGTGAAACATAAAATTGTGTTTATCAGGAAGTGCTTACGACTTGTTTGCATTGGTGCTGAAAGGAGCAGCCCTGAACCTGCCCCATTAGCTGCTATAGAAACAACCTCAGAAGAAGCACAGCCGTTATCTTAATCACATAACATTTACCAGCAGCACCAAGTTCAGGCACATCATGTAATTATAAATACAGTTTGTTGCATTTTCATGCTATTATATTATAAAAGCAAATTACATAACATAACGAATTCCAATGCAACTGCGGATGCAATCAATGATGATGCAATAAAGCACAGTTGTTATATTCAAATTAGTTGGAAAATATACACTTCCTTCTTTTTGCACCTTAATACATACATTTCTCCACTCTTTATCCAGTTTGCCTGCACACACAAAAAAAGCAGGTGACAGAATAAACGTTTTGCTAAATGAGGATCAACTAACTAAACAGGCAAAGAAATATAACAAAAACAAAGACACAAGTCGTGGGCAAACTTAAAATCAATCCAAAAGGCGGAGAATCTCTGAAAACAACCTAACCATAGAAAAACGGGTGACAAAAACAAGAAAAACCGGGCTGCTGCACAAAAAACAAAGATGCACAGGTGGTGATCAGAACTGGAGGCAGAAAATGCAGTGAGCTGGACAGGAGACACATGACGCAGAGTGAGTGGAACAATAGCAAATAATGTGGACCGAACAGAAAACTATGAGAAGCAGGGGCCCATTTCAGAAAGCAGGCTGAACAAACTCTGAGTCAAAACCGGATCTCAGGGTCGTCCAACTCTCAGTTGTCCAGAAAATTGCAGACCAAGTCAATGCGTGAAGATTAATAATTTTTCAAATAAAAAATAAATAAATGTTTGGATGAAATAAAAATATAGTTCAAACAAATCAGTTATCGCTTATAAGCAATTGCAATGTTGTTTAGCCTTCTCTCATAAAACTGCATTCAGTGGCTACATTCTACATGTGATAGCTTGCTTACACTGATACCTGCAGTTCTGTGGAATGCTTCCTTGAGATGTCTGGTTATTCTGTGGCCTGGGAACACTACAAAATTGCACAAAAGTCTTTTAGGTGCAAGGGTCAAATTTCTGACAGCCCAACAGACGGTTGCCTTGGACACATGCTCCGCATGACTGATATCATACAGAAAACTGCCATTCGCAAAACAACGAACACAGAATCCGTGCTGAGAGAATCATTTCCACGATGGGTCATACAAGAGATGTGTGGACAAAAAATATTTCTTAAATAAATTATTGATGGTCGCGAAAAACAGTAACACTCACACAGATACTCATCAGGGAGTGATAAAACATTAACTCTGGTTATCGTCTCCCCTCATCGTAATATCTGCGCTTCAAAGTCAACAGGCTCGCCAAGAAACGGACACGCAGTGTCTGCTGCTGGTTTCAGACTGCAGGCTTCACCGTAAGAGCAGGAGAAACTCAGATTTGTTTGAAGCAACCCTGCTACAGAGCAGGTTATGTTCACGGAGTATGGGTGCTAATCCCCGTACACATGGAACATGTAACAGGGTGGAGAGACAGTCTCTTCACTCAGAGAACCGGGGTTACGCTGTAACCCCCGCGTTTGCACTAAACCCGCTTTCTGAAATGGGCCCCTGGTCAATGGAACTGTTACGTCCCGGCTCGTGGGGGAAGGGAGATAACATAAAAATACTCAGATGTTTAGAGTAACGGTTGTTTAATGAAAGTAAAGGCGGTCTAAACACAACAAAAACATACAACAAAAGGCGCGGACACCGTCCGGATATAACTACACACCTAACTATACAAAAGTCACCTATCATAAGATACTAAACGAAAACAAAAGTCCTACGGTTTTAACAAACAAAAGAAGGGCTCCTTAATGAGCTGCAAACGGGGGATAGGGGCTAACAAACAAAAGGTGCAGTTTTCACTGACTGTTAAACACTACGCTAAGCAAAACCAAAACACACAATACTGTAACACAGTTATCGGAACTTAAACACACACTAGTCATATAGACACACGAGATCACTAAGAGCGAGGCCACAGTTCGAACACAGACAACACATGTAAGTCTAGCAAGTGGTCGAGACGAGAGCGAACAGTCCATAAGGTCAGTCGCTCCTGAACAGTCGGATCCACAGGGTATTTATCCGTGTCAGCTGACGAGGTGACGAGGTGCAGCTGCGAACGCGTAGGGGGCGGAGCCAAGCCAGTCCAGCACAGGGAGCCAGCGGCCGAGGAGCAGAGCCACGCCCACAGGTGCACCGAGAGGGGAGAGAAAGGGGAGGGAGAGAGAGAGCACACACAAAATGGCTGGGGCCGTAACAGGAACACAGATGACGAGGATTCACTATGGCAACCAGCGGACAAAAGTCAGCGTCCTACTTCTTGCACTACATGCACATTGCGGTAATGACGTACTTCCGGTAAAATGTCAGCGGCTAAACCATTTCCGGTACCCTTTTGTTCATAGCGTTTAGCTTGTATTTTTAGCATTAACGCCATGTCTCTTAAGAAAACATTTAAATTTCAGCAAACCGATAGCACAACATCTAAACACTGTCACCTTTGTGTCAGGCATCCAGTAAGTACAACAAAGTACTTAGCCCTCTACTGCACGCATCTTGATGGTACATGCTAAAAATTTGTCAACATGATATTCTGATTCAGTTTGGGGCATATAATTGCCAAAATAATTTTTTTTTATTTCAGACCCCCCCACTCCAAGATATTTTTTTGTTGCCTAGGGGCAACGTTGTGCAACAATGGTACAAAACAACAGAGAAAATTATGAATTCATAGATCATAAGACAAATGTTAAAGAGCAATAAA
>JAUMHJ010000152.1:0-10551 GCA_032361105.1 Microctenopoma lineatum
AAACACTTTCAGAGAACAAATATAGTTTTTTTTTGTATTTTATCCTTCAGTGTATCTCATCCAGTTCTTGACTTATTAAAAGGATACTCCTTGCTGCAATAACCCATAGGTCAGCATGAAGGGCATTGCTTGTTGTATTCACTCATGCTAATTAGACTCCTTGTCGGTTTGTGGGGGACACATAATGAATGGTTTAATATCGGGTTATCGTCGACAAACACTAAAACAGCCCAAGCCGCCATGTTCAGCAATGTTGACATGTGTGAGTTCCGATTGACCAATCAAATCCTTTTTTCGGACAGTGACCTCTTGGTCTACGTCACTAAGCCGACTTGACCTCTCGGTCTACGTCACTGACGTGTTACATGTACATGTATGTGTAAGCGATCGGCTGAAGTCATTTAACAGCACACCAATCGTCAACATCTTATAGCCTTTTGTAAATATTTACTATGGTATTTAAGGTTACAATTCCCAATGCCGAAATGTTGGGCGGTAGAGTGGCCAAACATTTCAGGAGATTTTTACGCAAAATACATCGTATCTCGCCAAGTAGGAAGCCGAGAAGACCCAAGATTCTGAAATCAAGCGCTGTCCCCACTGAATTTTCCCATCACCTTAGGCCTACACCAAAACCAAGGACACCCTCAGATATGAAAGAGAGTATCGGCCTACAACTTGTGAAAAAGGTAGTTGCAATGCTTGTATTCTAAATAGCCACATTCGTTTTTTGTTATAGTGAAAAGCACAGAAAAAAATATGTACCCCGACTTAAATTACGAAAATTGGGATCCCATCAATACATTAACCCTACATATAAAGAGATTTTTTTACAAAAGATGTAAAAAAAAAAAAAAAATTGTCATTGTGTCTTTTTCTGTCAAGTGGCTTATATTTACTTGTTTTTATTTTTCGCTGACATTAATATGCCACGTACATTGTAGTTATTTTTGTTAAAACTGTAATGTTGTCATCAAGAGTTGTGTAATAATTATTTCATTTACTTGAGTACCGATTTTTTTTTGGAATGTAGAAAAAGTCGGCAATGTCGTCTTATAGACTTAGCACCCACTCTGACTTCGGTTTTGAAAATGTGCTTGCGCACCATATGATTTTACATGTTAAAATATAAAAGTTCACTCATTGTAAAATGGCAGCTGGTCTTTATATTTCAAGATATTGCCATTTTTCAAAAAGTTGTCAATACATTGAATTCATTGGTGTCTTAATTGTTATAATAATAATAAATTTATTTAACGAGGATAAAACACAGCCGAATATACAATTTGCTCTTCAGCACATTGAGAAGCAAATGTACCAATGAAGTAACTGTTTCTGTCATCGGTGTTCAACACTTATTACAAACATATAGGCAGCCTGCCAAGGGTCGATTGGTGTCTAGATATATCATAAAATATATCTTCACAATTTAATTCAGCTCCGAGCTCGAGTAATGTAGGGAAAAAAATTTCAGTCAAAGTCAGTCCTTCATAGGGATCTGCTAGCCGGTTGTGGCAAACTGACCGATTAAAGTACTGGTACATTTACATGTATTAAGTTTTCAAAAAACTTTCCAAGCACAGTGTATGAAAAAAGTTGTTTTACATACGCCATAAAATACTATTGCAATGTGTGCCCTGTTGTGCATGGCTGTATGTTTTATTTTTCAGAATTTTCTTTCCCCTCACTGCCAGACAGAGAATAATCAAAAGTCTAGACAATTATGCTGCCAGACACTTGAGGTGTAAACCAACAGGATCTTTCGCAAATTCCATGTCCGTGCAGGTTAATCACAACCGAAGTCATTCAGAAGAAGGTACTGGCTTCCTTACATCATGGTTAAAATCATTCAGAGATCTAAAGGTTTTTAATTTTGCACCATTAATTTAAGAGTGATCTACTTTTAGGCTTAATGACTTATATGTGTTATGTAAACAAAAACCCAGTAAATCAGGGAAGCCCCAAAAGTTTTTCAAACTACATGTACTACATGTAGCAGTGTATCTTAACCCTTTCGCTGCTGGACTATAATATAAATATTCCTTGCTGGGCTTGAACACTAATTATTTTATATTGGTGTGAGAAACTTTGAGGTTAAAATACACCATCAATTCTCCTTCTATTTTTAGGAATTTTGTCAATCCTTTTGTCAGTCGCCGATCGGCGTAAATTAGCACATAATGGAAGTTTCTATGGTGCCGATCGGCATACACTAGCAGCGAAAGGGTTAAATAACACCTCATTTGTGCTGCATGTAGATTTGACAGATTTTTACAGGTATTTTTGACATGTTGATTGGGAAGTTATCTAGTATGTTATTATACATAACACTGAGAATATTGAAATTCAACTGCCCAGAGGCTGCTTGCTTGAAAACAATATTAGCACTTATAGCGGATTAAATCACTTATCTACAATACATGTACCAGTAGTTCTTTAAAGATACATAAGCTCTAAAAATATCACATTTTTGCTGTTAAAACAGAATCAAATGAGTTATACTTATTTTTCTGAGAAACTCGAAGTTAGGAGCTTTTCGTTAATCCTACCCTTAACTTTGTACGCTAAGTAGTAGATTTTAAATACAGTTATCTAAAACTTTAAAATTTAAATATTCTTCCAGAATATTAAGATGAAAGGAAGAATAAGGGGCGACAACTCGCCTTGAGAAGACATTCGTACCTTAGCAAAAATCTGTCTTGTGTGAGCTTATTAGGTGAAATTCCGCTTTCATTCTCGCAAATGGCCCGTATCTATTCTAACCTTATCCGTTAGCGATGTCCCTCGCCCCTCGGTCACTATTAACTGTCGCTGAAGCTTAATACGACAGTACAGCTAGTTAATCGATTAACGAAAACTAGGGTCCTAATAATACCGATTGCCATGCTGTTTTACGGCGAGTTCGATCTGTACCATGATTATCTTGGCTCATACACGATAAGTACACATTAAATAATTTTAATTTCTGTGGTATGGTATTATTTTAATTTATGAACTAACTTTGATACCACTTAAAATCGTTTATACTATCTGAATTTTCTGAAAAAGCTAATTTTGAGAGCATATGTATCTTTAACGAAGAGTGACATCATCCAATGAAGAATTAAATTTAATACTTGTACATGTAGCAACAGGACCCAGAGAGCTAGGTGCATGATTTTTTTTTCACACACTTTCTCCCATTACTTGTCGTCTACAGACAGCCAGCCAACATGTTATATTTGACCTCACAAAGTGTTTTATCAAGAAGAAATGATAATAAAGCCAATCATGCATCTTAATCGCCCCAGGTAGTTATAAGCCACAAGCAGAATTAAGCTTTGATAGATTTGCTGGGGAATATATTTCAGAACAAGGAAAGTTTTAAAACCATTTTTATCCCATCGGTATAATATGCCGTATAGATAATGTCGTTACGCTGTTTGTATAGAGGTCGTGAACAAGATAAAACAATACCGCTTAATGAACGGTTTTCAAGTTTTGGAAATACATTTGTCTTACACTAAACTACACTCTATTTAAAATAGGGTCATTCCAAATCTAAATGAGTAACCATGTGTATTTCTTGTCAGTCTCTAGTAATGGAGTTGATATGTAAATGCACATCATGCCTTTTGTAACCTTTACTCTAAAACATGGGTAGTCAAGTTTTACAGTAACTTCCTGATGCCTACATGTATCAGAGCTACATGTAATGGCACCGGGAAGCTGAGTTGTTGTGATGTTTTTTGTCCTGTCCTGCATTTGATCATGTCACCAGCAAAGTCAAGGGTGGTTCCCATCACCCATTCACAGCCATTCCCTAAGAGGTACAATACATAAATTAAAAAAAAAGAACACCAGGCAATCAATCCGTCATCATACATGTACAAGTTGGGAGGGGAGGTAAGTCAACTGTGGGTGCAAGTTCATTAAGCAGCGTGGCTGGCTTGTAGAAATCAAGATGTAATAAGCAGGCTCGACAAAGACTTGTATAGATAGTGCCACATATTAAAGCGTATCAATATTTTCGAAAAAATTTTTTTTATCAAAGTTAATAACAATTTTTTTTTTACAGAAATGTCGGCGAAACTTGTGCTGAACGCAGACTGGAACAAAATGGAAATAATAGTGCTAAAAAGATAGATCAGGAAACCCAGCTACTTCTACAGTATATTCTAAAGCAGAGAAAACTTCATGTTCAACTTCTCCGGAATACTTATACCTGTATGAAAACTGACTACATGTTGATTCTTATGTAACGGATCGTTGAGGTATTTAGCATGTTTAGAGACCAAATACTTGTAGAGGCTGAGCCATTCAAGGGGTGCCCTGGTCCACAAGCATGACAAGGTGTTGCGAAAATACCTAAACCTACAAAAAGTGAGCTTGCACAGAAATTTAAATCAAAATTCCGCTGAAGACAATTTGAAAGGACAAATATTATATATGTGCTAATATAAAAAGCAAACTGTCTTCCAAAGAAGTCATTTGGGAAAACAAAAATGCAAGTCATCTTCAGATATGAAAGAGCAAACGGAACAGAGCTGTTAGAAAAGCCAGCCTTGTATTTTTTGTATTCTTTAGTCTTCTGCTGGAAGTCACTTTGGTCAGAAAATTTCATAGTAGGGTGTTAATACCAGATTCCTTTCAGTAATATTACTGGAGTGGACATTAATCAAGTAAATAAACAGTGAAATGTTCTGCAGCAAGTGTTTATAACATAGCCTTGTACAGATTTTTCTTTTAGTCAAGGGTTGAATTTGAACAGATTTGTGTTATTTTTCTGTGAAACTAGTGTTTGAATGCAGCACGGCGTAACATTTCACCATCTATTTGTCTGACTAAGGTGACGTTAAACGGAAAACAAAGAAAATGACAAAAAACAGTTTTACATGCAACTCCATTTGCCTATCGTAAAATATCAATTTTCCTTCCATAGGAAGGATATTAAAGGAAACAAATTCCTAGCACCATAGCAACTCTTATTGGTTTATATATAAAGATCATCATAGCTAAAAAAATTATATTTCTGTCATACCTGTTTTGTTATGATCTTACAGAATAATGCAGAATGTATGTATTATTGGGTTGAATGATGACATTCATCACACATTTATTTATAAGCAACAGAGTTACATAAAACATGCACAATAAATTTTGACATGAATTTAGCTTAGATAACATACTTAATTTCATTATTGTGCAAGTCCTTTGAAATGTTCATATGTAAATAAAAAAACTTAAATGCTTTTAAAAACACAAATATAGTTATATATTAATATCTTTACAATTTGACTTCATGGTCACTGGTCAGTTTGTGTAAATATCAGTATGTCTGCCTGGTGAAATTGACTAGTGTTATTGACAAGCACTGTTAAAATGTATTCCTTTTTTTCAAACGTGGAATGTGTCATATTCATGGCTACCTTCTGATTTGTCAAAACATCTCTGAGCTGTCAATCACAATTAGTTTTTTTGTCAAACACACCCAAACCACATGGGGTAAATTGAAAAAACTGTGAACCACTATCAAAAGCCAGCCTTTCTCGTGCAGTAAAAAGCCATCGGCGGGATGAATTCCTAACGGGGTATCTTAGTCACCCAATCTGATTTAAATAGTATCTATACTAGCTTCCCAGTGTTTTATTGTCACAATGTAGATCTGAGGACATCCCACAGCAAATGGTGTTCAATGAGTTCAACTGGTGTGGTCCTGTGGGGTTCAAGAAAGGTCACCATTTCAATTGTCCAATGAAATAGCAGGAAGCTCTGGTAAACATATATGCTTATGCTTGTTTGCTATAGGGCAGTCTAGGGGGAATCCCGACTCACATACCATGAATTGATAAGCAGCCCTCTGATTGGTTGACCAATTGACATCATTTAGCAGGGTATGTCCACGAATCTACATTGCGACAATATGGTACGAAGGAGCTAATATAGATCTGATTTAAATCAGATTGGCTTAGCCACCCAATATGGCTATATGGGGTTTGTAGTATCAATATTGGGTGAGGCGATGCTCCTGACCCTATACATTGCCGTAATGGGTGACCAACATACCCTGTTAAATACTAATATTATTTTGACTGAGAGTCAAGTATTGTCTCTTCATCTCCAGAATGAAATCCCTCATATTTGTTCCTCCTCTAATTTGGGGAAACTCTGTCTTATACTGTTTGTAACACAGGCAGGAATGACTCTCCTCCTCCTATGGGCTAATTTATTATGGATCCACCAGGTGTATTGTCTGTAGGCTGCATATCGAAGACCTCTGAAACATAAAATGTAATATTGTGCAAATATTATTGTAGTTAACACAGCAAATTTAAATTGAGGGAGTGGGAGAGAAAAATGACAGTGATTGATTGATGAAAACACACAATTTAAACAAAGGTGACAGATTAGTTTATAGGTGTTATGCCTGAAGTTTAGCAATATACAACTTATTAGATTAAACTTAGTAAAATCAGATGAAATAACCCGATATTTAAAAAAACCCAGAAAAACAATTATTGTTATCAGCGAGAACCGAGTATGACTAATAAGCATACAATTGGTATGTAATTGTATCTGTTTTTAATTTATTATTTTTAGACAGGTTTGTAATTATAAAATAATAAAATTTCATATGTTTAAAAAAACTGTTTTGAGTTCAAATTGCATGCCTGTTTTATATATAATAAACTACACCAGCTCATTGTATTTTTATTATACCCCCGCAAAGATATTTGCGGGGGTATCTTAAAATAGGCTCCGTCCATCCGTCTGTCTGTCCGTCTGTCTGTCGGTCCGTCTCCACTCTACCTATAAGTATGGTCATATTCCGATCTCTATCTCGAAAAGTACTTGAAGTATCGAGCTGAAATTTATTTTATTTCACAGCTGGCATATTGGGACTGTGCACTGTCATGGTGCTATTCATGTAACATTCTTGGAAGTTTGTCTGTCCGTCCATCTGTCTGTCATTTGCCTTCACTCTACCTCCTGTCATATTCCGAGCTCTATCTAAAAAACTACTCAATGTCTCTTGCTGAAATTTATATTATTTAACAGCTGACATATTGTGACTGTGCACTATCATGGTGTTATTTTTGTCATGGGGCCAAGGTCACGATCACAGGGTCAAGTCTTAGTTTTTGTATGCTTTTCCTTGTCCGGGCCATTTCTTCCACACTATTTCATACAGCAATCTCAACCTTTGCACAAAGGTACAACTTCAGAAGGTGGAGTGTCACTTTAAAAAAATGGGGTTGTTAGATCAAGGTTTAGTTTTTGTATGTTTTTGCTGGTCTGGGCCATTTCATCCACCCTATTTCATGCAGCAATCCCAAACTTGATGCAAATGTGCAACTCAGGGAAGGCAAAATGTCACGCAAGGAATTGGGGCTTGTGGGCCAGGGTCAAGTCTTAGTTTTTGTATGCTTTCACTTGTCAGGGACGCCATAATATAGGTGAAATACCCCTGAGTACGGCGTTATACTCCAATCAATCAATCAATCAATCCACACTATTGATGTGGAGCTCTAGTTTTCATCTTGTCCTTTTATTTATTATTGTTACCCCTCGACCAATTTTGACCAAGGGGTATTGTCGTCATCATGTATGTGGGTACGTCCGTCTGTATGTCCGTCCGTGACCGTGATATCTCCTAAACAAAATCATGTTTACCCACAGCCATGGAAGTTTGTTTAATCCGATCTTTGCTTCCACTTTACCTTATCTCATATTCCAAGTTCAACTAAAAAAGTGATGTAATAAGCCCTACCCTGATCTCTCACATTTCAATTGTGTAGTGTTCATCCATCAATATTTATATATATATTATATATTTTGAGAAAGTAAATCATACTGGTTAGGGAAGTCGATTAATACAAAATGACACTATATACATATGTCTCAAAGATTTATTTAAGCACATGATTAATTGGTTTTTAATTAATCAGCTTCCATGTCTTGTGCCAGTGTGACTTACTTAAAACATATATTACTTTAATATTATATATCATTTCATTTTATTTTAATTTTGAGTAGCACAACATTGTCATTTGTCAACACACACATTAAATGTTAATTTATGACACAATCCTATATTGTGTGCTCTGATTTTGTTTTGTTTGCTTTATACATAACACAAGTCTTGTATATGCCACTGTCCTATCTTCTGATGAAGGCTTAAATAAAGTTGAAAAATTGAGTTATACAAATATGAATTTCTTCTAAATTTCCTTGATTATCTAGAAATAATTTATCAAGCAAAACAATGTTCCAGGGTCACATAAGCTCACTGGCCACAGGGTAGTAATTTTGATGGGTATTTTTTTGGGGATATGGGGTCACATTGAGGTGTGTGTGTGTGGAACTACATAAGACCCACGTTGAGAAAAAGAGAAAGGATTTCGTCAGGCCAGTTCAGAGTCAGTGTTATAATTTCATGTGACTGGCTACGCATTAAATGGATGCGACTTCATGGGTTTAGATATAAGGGTGCTGACTGTGGGGTTACAGCTACTCAGCCACATATGATTAACAAACCCTGTGCTTGTTTTCACCTACAACTGTGTTTTCATTGAATCTGATGTTATGCTGAAGCCAAGAATAGACAGGGATTTGTTTGTTTGAAGTGTTAAGTCATACTTAAGGTTATTTCTCTCATGACAGTAGGTCAGCCATAGGGTGATTAAAACCACTAAGCAAATATGTTATTTTTTGTTAATTTGTACACGACAAGTCACATTATCACACATAGTTAGTTTTAGTTACCTAGACAATTAAACTTGTCTACTTTAGCATGCATGTGAGCCGGATAACGGTCTATCAAATCAACTATAGAAAACTCGCACATTCGGAGGCGCTAATGTTGCACCGTCGCTAGAATTTTTTGGATGGCTTCATTCACTTTCTTGGAAACTATAAACCACAAACCCGCCTAGTTTACAGGTTCAAGTCTATAACAGATTTTTTAAAAACAACTTTCTTGGTGGAGACCTATTTCCAGCTGTTGTCGTCATTCAACAAGGGGCCTGGGAATATAACTCGTTTTAAAAAATCGGTTATGGATTTGAACCCGTAAACTAGTCGGGTTTGTGGTTTATAGCGTCCAAGGAAGTGAATGAAGCATCAAAACAATTCTAGTGATGGTGCAACATTAGTGCCTCCGAATGTGCGAGTTTACTAAAGTTGATTTGATAGACTTGTCTGTTATTGTTGTCTACGCAGCTCGCATGCATGCTAAAGTAGAACAAGTTTAAGTGTCTAATAGTTACCCCGCTTTTTTGGAGAAAACTGCCTAAAGAATAATATTTTGATCTGATCTTTTAATCAAAATGTTTTCTGCATTATTTTGTTGTCACAAACTCATGTTGCACATTAAAATCACAAGCAAGCAGACAATGCAACAATAAATATTCCAGCAACCAAGCGGAACTGCAAAGTAAAATATAAAATAGGTGAAGGAAGAAAAATAACTAATAAGGACTTATGCCTTTATATTTTTTTCTCTTTACAGTAATATATAATAGATTAGATAAAATTGTAGGCTTTTCAAAAGCGACACTCTTTGTGGGGGAAAATGCTACATATGAAACAAAAGTACAGTATGTATAGCCTATAATTGGCTTCCACTAACCCCGAACGACACTCCATTTTCCCCATTTATTACTCTTACATATGTTATTTCAAAAAAGTTATTTTTACCAGCTTTGCTACATGTACATGTAGGGGTTTATCGGGTTTTGCTGGTCACGTTCTCCTGGCAACGAATCGTTCATTCACTCTTTTCAACCAGCCTAAAGCACAAAACATCCATACAGGCACCATGCAGTGTTTTCATACCGGTCGGCCGGTCGTTTCTTGCTCACGCCAGTCATCACGTCCGTGTCATCTTCGTTTTCAGAATCAGAACCTGGCTGTTCGTCGATTATCTGTCGTTTCGGTTCGAACTAGTAACTGTTTAAGCCAGTTAAGTCCTCCTCCTCCGCTGTACTGGAATCCGAACTAGTAATAAGCACATTTGGAGCAATCGAGCTAATGCCAAATCTTGTTTGTTATGAGAAAGGCATAATTTCGTTCCTCGTTTAGTATTTTCTTACCTCCTTAAAAAGAAGAGTAGCTATGCATCAATCGGCCAAACCTCGCGTGATTTCTCGTTATTTTGCTGTCATCATGTGCGCAGGACATTCGAGGACTTCCGAGTGGCTATGCATAACTACGTCACGAACACGTACGTGTTTACAACTACAACTGTACGTTCCCTAATGGCGACAGCCAGAGATCCACAGGAGGGCAATTGTTTTTTGTCTTTTTTAGATTTATGAAAGTACAAATAATTGATCCGCGGGCATTTTTAAGTATTTTAAAGGGTAACTTGTCAACTGACATTTGGGTTATTGCAGCAAGGAGTATCCTTTTAACACAGGCTACTACAATGTGAAGCCCGTATAGCCCGCGACGAATTTAGTACTGGTTAACGCATCATAAGAGATCCCACAGGACTAGTCATCTATTAAAACGTGAAGCCCCGTATGGCCCGCGAAGTTCCCAGTACTGGCCAAGTCATGCGCGCCCAGC
>JAUMHJ010000153.1:0-10541 GCA_032361105.1 Microctenopoma lineatum
GTTATGGAACGCTGTCCAGGCTCAGGGTATCAATGTCACCAAACCACAACTCGTGCACTGGTTGAAAGGACAACCGACCTATACTTTACACCGACCAGCACGACGTCGGTTTCAACGGAATCGAGTCATAGTTGGAGGTATCGATAGTCAATGGCAGGCCGATTTAGTCGATATGCAAAGTCTGGCTACACACAACGACGGCTATCGCTACCTCCTGACCTGCATTGATATTTTCTCTAAATACGCCTGGGTGGTACCGATTCGAACCAAAACTGGACCGCAACTCGTGACTGCCTTTCAACACATCTTTGACACCGGTCGACAACCCTTGTACTTACAGACGGACGAGGGGACAGAGTTTCTCAACAAGACCTTTCAACGGTTTCTACGCGAGCGGCAAGTCTTCTTTTTTCACACCTGGAACGAGACCAAGGCGTCGGTGGTAGAGCGCTTCAATCGTACATTTAAAGGACGTATGTACAAGTATTTCACAGCCACCAACACACGGCGCTATATCGATGTCGTGTCGGACTTAGTTGTCGGCTACAACAACGCATACCACCGCAGTATTGGTACAGCCCCCATACAGGTCACTCCAGCACAGCAAGCCACTGTACGTCGCCGTTTGTACGGAACACAGTCTGTACTCACCACCACACAAGACCGCTTCCGTGTAGGGGATCTAGTTCGCATTAGTAAAATGAAAGGACAGTTTGAGAAAGCCTATCTCCCCAATTGGAGCACGGAACACTTTCGAGTGCGGGAGCGCCACACCCGACGCCCTGTCGTCTACACGCTAGAAGATTTAAACGGGGAAGTCTTGGCGGGTACGTTTTACGAGGCTGAGTTACAACACATGACTGCCAACCCCGACGATTACTACCAGGTGGAAAAAATTATCAAGACGGAGACACGAGGGCGTCGAACCCATCATTTTGTCAAGTGGGTCGGGTGGCCCGCCACCTTCAATTCGTGGATTCCAGCCAGTGATTTGAAAAGAATATAAGGAGCTATCACAGAGCACAGACTCACAGTTTCTACCAGCTCGCAAGGGATGGCCATCGAGGACGACGACGCCAATACCACCCACAACCCCCACCGCGTGTGGCTCCGGCGCTGTCCTAGAAAAGTGACCTGGGCTGTCGTGTGTGGTGTGTTAATCATCCTAGGAAGTTGGTCGGGTGTGTTCTACGTCGATATCGTACCCCTCATCGTTCAAGCCGCTGCCGCCGCCCGCAACGCGACCACCCCACACGACTGAAGAATGGATACACGCTTCCAACACCCCTTTACAGCCTTGGTCTCTGGGGCGACTGGGAGTGGGAAATCTTTCTTCACACGCTCCTTGATACAACATGCGGCCACACTCATCTACCCTACACCGCAGCGAATCGTGTGGTGTTATGGGGAATGGCAACCCCTGTACGACACGATGCCTACGGTCGAATTCCACGAAGGGGTCCCAGACCTACACATGTTCGACCCCAGTGTCAATACCTTAGTGGTGGTGGATGATCTCATGGCCGAAGCCGACGACCGTCTCACAGCCTTGTTTACCAAAGGCAGTCATCACCGAAACGTGAGCGTCATGTACCTTGTACAAAATTTATTCCATCCAGGGAAAGGACATCGGACCATCTCGTTGAACGCACAATACCTCTTTCTATTTAAAAATCCCAGAGACGCCTCGCAAATCAACCACATTGCGAAACAAATGTACCCAGGCGGGACCAAGTTTGTACGAGAAAGCTTTGAGGATGCCACCCGTCAACCCCACGGCTACTTGCTGATCGACTTAAAACAAACGACCCCCGACCACCTCCGTTTACGCACGGATGTCGTGCCCGGACATATCCAGTACGTCTACATGCGGAAAGTATAAAAACCACCCCTAAACACCTCCCTTACCAGTCGTCGTGAGATCAGTCAACATGTCAGCTCGAGTGAAGAGACAGCTCCCCTTGTTACGCGTCATGGCGACAGCACCCCCTGAAGTATCTCGAGCCCTCATACGTGGGAGCGATAACCGACTACTGACCTGTCTCTGTGAGTGTGCTAAAAATACTTTAAAAGGCAATGTTCCCCTCACACAACGTCAGAAGGCTGCTTTGCAACCGTATAAAACACAACTCCGAGTCCTCGCCGACAAATCCATCAGTCGCAAACGGAAACGAGCCGTCGTGCAACGTGGTGGTTTTTTACTCAGTGCACTAGCGGCCCCACTCATCGGACTCATTGGATCGCTTTTCAAACGACCAACTTAATCAAATGTCCATCAAAAAGATGGCGTTGGTAGAGCCCCGGTTGTTGGAAGCCCTACAACGCGCCTCACACACCACACCCCCCTCAGCTCGATATCCTAGCAACAATCAGGCGAATGCTTTACAGACATTGGATCAGGAGATGGAAGTCATATTACGACGCTCAGACTTGTCGGACATAGAAAAACTACAGCACTACCATCAGACGTTACAGCGGTATTTGACCTACCAAACCCAATTACAGGGCGCTCCACTGGCAACTCCACCACCACCACCACCTCCACCACCTCCAGTGGTAGCACCCACCATCCCATCACAGCTGGAGACACCCCCAACATCACCGGACACACCAAAGACACCTGTTCCCCGCGGCAGGCCCCGCGTCCGCGCCGCGCCGAAAACCCCGCCGGCGCGCGCTCCGCCGGCCCCGCCGGCGAGCGCTTCGCCGGCCCGCGTCGCGCCGGCCAAAAAAGGCCGCACCACTCGCATGCAGTCATCAACACCCCGCCGAAGTGGTCTACGTTGGAGTAACTATTAAAAGACGGTGTCGGAGCCGTGTGGAGTCAGTGTATCGATGGTGGTGGTCTGAGACGTTATCAGCAGCGGCAGCAGTATGTTTTACATCACCCTTCCCAGCAATAGTTCGATGGACGTGTTCCCAAAGAATACGGTGGGGCATTACACCGCCCAACTCCCGCAGGCGATACGACTCACAGGTGACTGGGAGTGTGGTCTGGTGGGTGTCATCTACCCCCACAGCTGGTACAACATTCAAGCCGGTGAGGTGTTTCTCCACGTACTTGATGAGTTAGAGGGGCCACATGAACTGTCCCATCGATATGAACTACCGGCCGGTTATTATCGGACCAGCAACCATCTCGCCGAGGCCTTGACCGACCTCATCCTCCATGACAAGCGCACAACCACCCACGGGAACAAGGACAGTATCACGTTCGAGTTCGACATCACCCGACAAGTCTTCCAGATGACGTTTAGAAAAAAACTCCAAGTCTCGTTTAGTTCTCGCTTACAAAAATTACTCGGGCTCGATTTTGACTCGATTCTTGTTTCGCCTGCTGAGAAACCCATAGAAGGACTGCCAGGTATAAAACGGGATACGGTGGAGAGTGGGTTTCACGCCTTATACATCTACTGCGACGTCGTCGAACCCCGTGTAGTGGGCGACACGTTGGCGCCCCTGTTACGGACAGTGAGTACCGATGCACGCAACAACGGGGTGCAAGTCAGTCAAGAGTTTCAACATATCCAATACCTACCAGTGCAGAAGAAAGAATTCTCCACCGTAGAAATCGATATAAGGGATGATTATGGTCGTCCGGTCCCATTCTGGCGTGGAAAGGTGATCGCAACACTACACTTTAGACGGAGACGTGCTGCCCATTTCACATAAACATGAGTCGACAACAAGCCTACGACAGTTATTATAGCCGACAAGCCGGTGGAGGTGGTCTGAACGTGTTTCGTGGGGGTTACAATCAACGCGGTCATGGTCTGGGTAAGATCTTAAGCAGCGTGTTTAAACTGGTGAGCCCATTGGCGGTACAAGGTGCCAAAGCCGTCGGCCGACAGGTGTTGTCCAGTGGTATGAATGTGGTGAATGATGTGGTGCGGGGCACACCGTTGAAGCGAGCGCTCAAACGTCGTGCGACTCAAGCTGCTGGAGCACTCATCACCCAGGCCAAACAACGAGGGAAGCAACACACCACACCACCACCACCGGGATCTCGCGCTATAAAAGGCCGTGCGAGGCGTGGGCGAGTCAGTAGAGTGCAGCGCAAACCAAGACGACGCATCACTCCCGATATCTTCACGTCGTCGTGATGTCGATCCATCCCACTCAGACCTGTGACGGTGTCAATAGCGAGTTTGATTTGTGGGCCATGCCACCCAGCCAAAGTAGTGTGCTGAGTGGGCGTTGTGAAACGTACAGTCCTATTGCCAGTATCAGCGACGGGGGTCCTATAGAATTCCGTATTACCAATGCAGACACAGATACATACTTGGATTTAGCCAACACGTTTTTGTATGTCAAGGCGAAAATCGTCAAGGGCGATGGGACAGCTTTGGGTGAGGCCGATAATGTCGCACCGACGAATCTCTGGCTGCACAGCCTTTGGCAGCAAGTCGACGTCAGTCTCAATGATAAATTGGTGAGTGCCTCTACCAACATGTACCCGTACCGCGCATACATAGAGACCTTACTCTCCTACGGTGCCGATGCCAAAAACTCTCAATTGACGACGGCCCTCTGGTACAAAGACACGGCCCGGAAATTCGACACCCTCGGTGCTGAGAATGAAGGATTTAAACATCGTCTGATGCATACTAAACAAAGCCGATCGTTGGATATGCTAGGGCGTCTACATACAGACATCGGGTTTCAAGACCGCTATCTACTCAACCACGTCACGCTGCGATTACGCCTGACCCGGGCTAAAGACGCCTTTGCCTTGCTTAGTGGAAAAGAAGGGGCCGATTTTAAAGTAGTGCTACAGGAGGTGCAGGTCCACGTACGTAAAGTACAAGTCAGTCCAGCCATTCAAATGGCACATGTCAAGACCTTGGAAAAAGCCCCGGCGAAATACCCGATTCGGCGTGTCCTGACCAAGTACTTTGCCGTGCCGGCGGGTCAAACGTCCGTCAACGAACAAAACTTGTTCTTAGGGGTCTTACCGAAACGACTCATTCTCTGCATGGTCAAAAACACGGCGTTTGACGGTACTTATACAGAAAACCCCTTTCGATTTCACCACAACAACCTGAACTACCTAGCCCTACACATGAACGGACGGCAAATTCCGTCACAACCACTCACACCAGCTTTCAACGAGGACCTGTTCGTACGATCCTACTTCAATCTCTTCACCGGTGTGGGGAAAGGCTACCGTGACGAAGGCAACGATATTACTCGCGACGAGTTTGAAAACGGCTACGCGCTGTTCTGCTTCGACCTGTCTCCCAATCTACACAGCGATGGTGAATTTAACGCGAGTCAAAAAGGTGACCTTCGATTGGAAATGAAATTCCAACAACCACTACCAGACACGATCAACGTTATTTGTTACGCGGAATTCGACAACGTGATTGAAGTGGATCGCAACCGGCAGATCCTCTGCGACTTTCAAACATGAATACCACACAACTACAGCGGGTACTCGCTGACACACCCTGGACGTCACGTGTTTTCCAAGGCGTGTTTGCTCGTAACCATAGACCATCACACCACCACCAACCACCTGTCGGCTATATCTTAAACACGGACCCGTGTGATCGACCCGGGGAACATTGGGTCGCTGTATTTATCGACCAGGATGGTGTGGGGGACTATTTCGATTCGTACGGCTTCCCACCACTAGAACCACCCATCACACAGTGGTTGAATGCGACGACACTACGTTGGACTTGGAATACACAGCCGCTACAAAGCCCCATGACCGCCGTCTGTGGTCAATATTGCCTCTACTACGCCTTACACAGAAGTCAAGGTGTCCCTATGACTCGGATCGTCTCTTGGTTTGAAGGACCCCCACTCGAAAACGATGTCATGGTCTATGACGTCTTAGACCACCATTTCTTTGTCGATGCCCCGTTTTGGAACACTGAATTGTGACCCCCTGGACCCACCTCACTAGTTAACCTGATGTACATAGACTGTTGCTGCCGTTATTCGATTTTGTTGTACACTGTTGTGGTTCAATAAAAAAAAATTTCACCGAAAAAAAATGTGTTTTGTGTGTGTGACTAGCGTGGGGTAGGGACTGGGTGGTGTAGGGCATGGTGTTGAATTGAAAGTGCAAATCGAAATAGCCTCTTCGGGAAGAATTGGGTGGTCCTTAAAAGAACCGTTGTTGTTACGCCAATGGTGGTGGTTTGGGTAAGTCTCTGTCACCGGTGGTGATGGTGACTCGGGTTGGTGGTGGATGACTCGGATGTGGGAACGTCTCACTCGGGGTTGTAGGTCTCTGTCACCGGTGGTGATGGTGGACAGGTTGTCTCGTCTCGGGTTGATGGTTGACTCGGATGTGGGAACGTGGGGGTTGTCTCGTGGAGGGTCGGTGGAGGTCGGTGTGTTTTAAATATCCAAATAAGTCGTAGACACACCGTCCTCTAACACTTTCCGCTTGCCGTAAAAGTAGGTAAAGGCCGCCTTCTGCTGACAGTAAGATCGCATCTCGTTGTCGCGGGCAAATAGCCGCATCCCTCTGTTGGTGCCGACACCGCTCTGCTGAGTAGCTAGTACGTCGCTGTAGATTCCCATGGTAACGCCGTTACGACTAACACCCTTGCATGAGAACTTGTCACCATCGCTGCCTGAACAATAGTAGGTCTTTGAACATAAGGAAGACATGTGGTCCCCGCTCCATTCCTCTTTGAACAAACCAGGGGTACGTTTGTCAAAGGTGTAGTGGTCTCGGCGAGGTAACCAAAGGCTTCGCTCTGCTTCGTAGGCGTCACGACACTCAGGCTTGACAAGCGACTCCCAATCAGGATGTGATACGGCCATGTAGGCAGAGTCTGTGTCCATCTCACAGTACTCCCAGTCACTGCGATGAAAAAATTTGTCCATGAAGTCGTAGTAAAATTCCAGCATACGTAACTTGGCGTTTTGATAGACCATACAACCTATTTGTAAGGGTAGGTTGTACTTGGTAGTGGCTTTACTACAGCTGACCTCGAAGGTATCATCGTCGATGACGGTCGTCTGTCGGAATCGGGGTGAATTGATGCGTCGTCGAGCTGCTTTTGTGTCGCAGATATGGACATCTGTATGGTTGTCCACATTGGTGATGGTTTTGCCGTAGGCTGAATTACCCAGGAGTTTCATCGTTTCACCAATGAGTTTCTTGGAGGGGTCCACATCACCAGCCCGACGTGCCTCAGTCACACGGTCAGCGAAGGGCTGGAAGCAGGTACTGGGTCGATACTGCATCACCTGGTGAATTTTTGTGACGATCAAGCCGTGGTTAAGATACCATTGAAGGAGGGGTGTGCCGAGTAAAATCTTCTGACCCCACATACTACCGATTAACATCCGTCGAGGTTGGTTTAAAATACCGTGGGTCTCAGCGTATGTCCGCATGTGCTCACCGATGTCAGCCCGAGAGACCATGGTGTTTTTGAAAATGGGTGGACATTCGGCAAAGGTTGGTTTAAGAGAGTCAGGGACGTGAAGATCACACTCGACAAAGCCAAACAGCTCACCATCACGGACAGCGTCTAAGAGTTGACTTTGGGTCCGGGTCTTGAAGCGATGTAAAGGGTGGGCCTTGGCTTGTAAGAAAGTAGCAATGTCAGGGTGATCTTGAATGGCCTGATGGAATCGACACTCCCACACATCCACATAGTCATAGCCCAAAGATTTGATGTATATCTCGTTCATGATGGTCGTGGCGCGGAGTTCTGCGGCAGATTTTCCGCCCCTGGTATTATGCTGGCCGCGTGCGAAGGTACATTGATGTCCATGCCAATAACAGCCTTTGAATTGAAAGACAGTTGGACGATCACCCACCATAGCAAAACCATCCACAGGTAACCGTCGATCTCCCACACGCTTTTCTGTGTTGTTGACTTGGTGACGAATGATGATGCCTCGGGTATGGGCTTGCCAGGCTAACCAATCGTCGGCAATGTGGGTGCTGGAGCGCTGGAGAGTAAAGACGTCCGTTTGGGTGGGTAACCAGCGAGCATAATGGCCGGCTGGCATGTCGGAGGCAAGACAGAATAAATATAAGGCGTTGGCATCAAAACCCACGATCTTTTCACACGTCTTACCCCCTCTGATCTTGGTCACGCCTGCTTCGTGATGACGGGTGAAGATGATGGAAGGTCCGCCCACGATGTTTGTCTTCAAACAGGTATACATATCAGCATCGCGCTGCTCTATGAGAGAAAAGTACTCTGGTAGGTCTTGAAAGATGTAGCGTAGAGTCAGACCTGGAATGCTGATACACTGCTTGAAGACATCGACGCCCAAGGCACGGTAAAATATGGCCATTTTTTCCGCTGCTTCCATGAAGGGGTTGACGTCTAGATTATTATACCAGACGAGGAAATCTTTTAAGGTTGTCATCCCCTCTCGCTGCCACACCTGCTCTAGGGCTGTATAGTCGTCCAGTGACATTTCCGTTTGTTTTAACGTGTTGTGGAAAGCCGTGCGTGGTGGTAGACACGTCTCGTCTAGTCGAGATAAACTATCCACGTAAGTGTAACAGAAGGCGCCCTTGACGAGACTGCAATCGTAAGCCTTGATCCATTTGTCGTAGCTGAAACCAGGGGCTAGGTAATTACAGACGTCTAGGAAAAGGAGCGTCTCTGTGGCCACAGCCATGTGGCTTTGCTGTTTCTTTATAACATACTTGAGGGTGTCTTGATGGGCTAGATAAGGATACATGTAACGCTTCACCATATTAAAGTCATATTTGCCAGCGTTGAAGCCCAGGACGGGGAGTTGGAACAGATATTTTAATAGTTTCTCCTTCAAGACACTGGCATATGGGGTTGGTTTAGGTTTAGGCTCTCCAGGTATCTGTGGTGGAATGCGGGCGTCCAATTCTTGAATGACCTCGGCAAACATCTCTAACATATATCGGTAGCTGGCAGCACTGATGGTGTTTAAATACTGCACGAAAATGGCGATCAAGTCGTGGGCGTTACCAGTGGATACAAAACATTGGGGTTGTTGATAGCCCGGGACGTTGGAGTTGACGCTTACACTCATGGGTATATGACGGTCAATCCATTCCGTGTTACTGGTGTTATGAGCCGCCGCCGCCAAAGGTTCGAGATAGGCCTCAAAGTCAAAACAAGCCCGGTATGGGAAATAGCGATGCTCTGGATGTATAGGAAGTCCAGCCTCGGTGAGCTCGTCTATGATGGACAGTGAATTGTGGTAGACGCCACCTGGGTACACTTTCTTGACGGTGACGTCACATATCTTTTCGTGTTGGTGTAAATTGAAGGAGCGATCAAAGACTCGTTTACACTGCTGGCACTGGTATTGCTGGGCGTAGCGTTGAATGTCTTTGATATAACTGAAATGTCGCTCAAATAAATTCAACGTCATGGTGGTATCGTACATGCCCAGGGATCGACGGCGACATGCAGCTCGATGATATGTCTCACCCGACTCGACTGGCATCAGCTCATAGACCTTGATGTTGATGTTGTAAAGCTTTTCTAGTGAGTCGAGACGGGTGATGGGGACACCGCTGAAGTGCTTGGCTTGTATGTTTTCGTGGGTTAAATATTGCTGGAAATACTCGTGGGCTGGTTTTTCACAGTCTCGTGGTGAGGCGTTGTTCAAATGGACAGCTAGACATCTGAAAAAACACAGATTGTCAGTGTAAGGGCCGTTGGAACCGCGCACCATACAATATAGACCTTTGGTGTTCAATAAATAATCTGGTAATAAGGTAGGTGGTTTACCGATCATAAGGTTGGGGATCTTGTTAATGTAAAAGACCACATTGGTGATAGCCTCCACTCGCCACTTGGTGTCTGGTCGCTGTCGCTGACCCCATGTCATCGGGTCGTGGGTGGTATACTCGGGGTGGTCTTGTAGCAGGGCTGTAAGTGTGGGTTGATCTTGAATGAGATGTGGGCTGGTCAGGACTGGGGTGTTGTTGATACTAGGGTAAAAATACCGCACTTGATCTGTTTCACGATGACGTAAAATGAGGCCGTAAGCAAAATTTAATTTGAAGGCATCTGCTTGGTCGGCGTAGATGGCTTGTATATACCCATCTAGCGACGAGGTATCCGTCCAACGAAAGTTATACTGGTCCTGGACCTGACAGTTGAGGTGGAATTGTTGGCGGATGGTCGTCCAGTGCTGTCTGTATAGGACGGCTACATCCGCCAGTTCCGGTATAACATCCGCTGGTATGATTTCCGGGTCTGGTGTTAGCTGGATACTCGCCGCTGGTGGTAGAATAGGTGGTGGCGTGACTGGTGGTAGAATAGGTGGTGGTGTGACTGGTCGTGGTGGTGGTAGAATAGGTGGGAGGTCGGGTTGTTGCGGGGGTGCTCGAACTGTAGACCGCTGACCACCGTGTTGAGTCGGGTCAACACTAGGCTGGATGCGCCTATGTTTAGTAGGTGGCTCAGGGCTGTCAGGTGGCTGCACAGTTGATGTATGACTGGACTCTGCACTGGGCTGCTCAACGACAGGTTGAATTAAATTGTACGTCCAGGAGCCGTCTTGTTGTCTTTTAAAGACGGCACGTATGGGTGGCCGTTGCTGTGGTGATGCTGCCGTGG
>JAUMHJ010000154.1:0-10520 GCA_032361105.1 Microctenopoma lineatum
TGCACAGTGCTCCATTTTATCTAATACTCACTATAGTAGGCCCAACCTGTCCACAGTTTACCCCATCCCCAATCAGTTGTGTATTTGCTGTGGTTATTTTTGTCCTTTTGACTCAGTTTGTAACTGTTTCAGCAGTTTGACAGCATTGGTGTGAAATTCACAGGAAGTCTGTCTAAGACCTGTCATTGTCATTTAAAAGTGTTTAAAGTGTGGAGGGGTCTGTGAAAACAGAAAGGGGCATTGAAGAGTTTGAGATCACTTTGATCTCATACCACAGAGGAAGGATATATCGTGTTATCCCCTTAAATTATACATCACTTAAAGTCGGATCACGGCCCACAGCTTCTATTTTAGGACCAGAATTTGACTGAGAAAGAATAGTACAGTTTGACCTAGAGTTCTGACCCAGACCACTCTGTTTTACGATAGTATTTTGAACGGCAGCATGAAATGAATATACCCCATCCCGTTATTTCAGTTAGTAACGTGTTCAATGTTGAAACACTCCAGGTTTGCATCACACTCATGATAAATATATATTTGTGTTTTCTTGTTGTTTTATTCTTAATCGTAAATCACAATTTAATGTGATAAATAAGTATACGAACACATTTTAGTGTTCGTATACTTAATATTCTATCTTATTCTAATTCAATCCTGACAGAGAATCATCTTAAACTACTGAGGTAAAGTCTGTCAAGATTCTCATTCATCCAGGTGAAGTCGTAAGAAGGTTTAGTCATGGCAACTGGACTTTTTTCTTCCAGTAGAGACGTTTTGTTCTGAGGTCCTTTGTTCTAGGTTAGGTCATAGTTTTACCTTTTCTTGTTTCATGATGTTTATGATAAAGCAGCTGCGGCTGTCCTGGCTACTTTCACGCCTATAATGATGGAACTCACTAATGCGCACTTCATCTGACTGCACAAGGCTTTGCAAATTAGTTTTATTCAGGTTTTGCATTTTTGGTAAAATTGAATGTTTGTGGGTAGTGATCTGCTTCCTTAACAGTCTGCGGCAGTGTAATGTAACACAGCAGCATCAGTATTGGCAAAAATAAAACAGATCCAGGGGCAGTTATCACCGTCTCCTCACTTCAACAAGAACCCTGGTTTGAACGCATGGGTCACCTGGGTGCCGCTCTTTAAGGAGTTTGCATGTTCTCTCTGGGTACACCAGCTTCCTCCCAACGTGAAGGTAGGTTCTGAATGTCGGTGTGGTGGTTTGCCTGTCTATAAACATTAGCCAATCACAATGAGAGCAGCAATGTTGCAAAAAAAAAAACTTAAAAAACCCCAGCTCTTCGCTGATAGTGATCCTTCAGATAATTGCTAATGTGCCGTCTTCTATTTTGTGTTATTCGATTGAAGTTTACTTAGCAGTCAGTGGAAGAGAAGACACATAATCTTTAATATCATGGTATGAAAAGACGACCAGCAGAGTTTCTTCTTCTCCACCACAAACCAGCATAAGAACAAGAGGCTACAGTCACCTTAGACCCTCCTCCCATAACTGTCCTCAGTCTGTGAACTCAGTGTCCTTCACTTTATTTCACCTTGACAAACTCAATTTCTCAGTGCAGCAGAATGATGAACCAAACATGTCAGAGTGTAGTAGATTTCATCATCTTTATATTAGGCCAGTTTGTTTCTGTTGGAGGCGCTGAAGTGTCTGGAACCTAGAAGTGTGAATCTTTCTTTGACAATATAAGTTTCTGTCCGTTTTCCAACAGTCGGCACATGACACGCCTCTGCATAAACCACCGAATCCTGCAGTTCACCTTTAAACTGGATTTTAACAGATCAGATCTAATTCAACAAGTTCTTTTTAGTGCTCAGTGTGTCTAAAGATAGAGAGGAAACAAAAGGTTCGAGCCACATTTGAACTAAAGACACTGTGATAGTGTGACGTGTACCACAACCACTGAGCCACAAGAGTTTCAGAAGATCAAGGCTTCAGACCACAGTCTGAGAAATAAATACACAGGTACATTCTGAACAGCATCTAGCAGTATTAGTTTTAATCCCAGAGGAAATTTGTTCTGTTTTCTTACAGCTGCTCCTCATTAAAGAAAGTCACCACCAAAGACTCACAATCAATAAAATACAAAATAATTGTCAATGTGGATAAAAAACCTCACTCTAGCTTATTCATTTTAATCCACTGAGGACTTTCTACTTGCAAACCTTAGCCAAAAAAAAGGAAATTATATCTTTGTGACGTCTGATCGACAAATTTCCAAAAAAGAAAAAAAGACTGAGCTTTTAGTTAAACTTTAATCACTAAACACGGTGAAATCAGGATTTGTCTTCTATGTATGCTTCCAATGGTGAGCTCTGCTTTTATTTGTGAAAAATCAGAAAGATGGTGGTCGAGGATGGACGAAAAAGTGTTTCCTCTTTTGCTTAGACCTGAAGCTGCTTTTATCAGAATTAAAAGTCACAAAAACATTGTTTAGTGCTAGACAACGTAATGAGTGGGCGCGAGTGTGTGTGTGTTGGACTCACTTGAAGTACTTTTTGAACAAGTGAGTTTTTAAATGTTTTTTAAAGGTGGTGATACTGTCAAACAGTCGAATGTAGGAGGGGAAGTTAATCCACCAGCAGGGACCACAAAGGAGAAAAGACTCGACTGTGATCTTAAATAAGAGGCCACACGATGCTTTAACATCAAACTCTACCTAAATGTCTCCAGTCATTAACACTAAAATGTGGAGTACTGTAATTCTTTCCATTACTTCTGCACACAGCCACAACAGCAAAGTATCTATAGTAAATAACTGATCTGTAAATATCAGAGAAGTAGCTGGGTTGTGGTTGTTTTGTTGTCATTTAGTGCCTAGTTTAAGTTGTGTTGTGCGTCTTTGTGACTGCTTAAACTCAGGATATTTTTGTCATTTCAACCCTGCTGCAGCTCGGCTGACTTGTTGAAGACAGGCAACATAAAGTATAGAATACCCAGATGTTCAAAGTAACGTGGTTGTGTAAAAAGGGAGCAGGTAGGACGCTCAGTACAACATTAAACAAATGAACCGAGCATGAGGGCTAACAAAGACTACTTATCAAGGCTAATTTAACCAACAAACAAAAGAAAAGGAGGAGTCTTTCCAAGAGCTACAAACAGGAACAGGTGTCAAAAGCAATAAATAGCAGAAGTAGCTACACGAGGTACGTCTCACAATTAACAATTTAAGTAAACAAAGTGCTGGGACCCACATCCATAACAAGGTATAAGCAGTTTAATCACACAAGTCAATCGAGTTTATGAGGCGAGGGCGAACAGTCCACACTCTGGCACAGTGTGTTGTGGCTTTAAGCTCCTGGTACAGCAAAAGCAGCATCAATAAAATAATCTACAGAATTTGTTGAGTTTCTATTTTGTCTAATGAGGCTTATTTGAGTCATAGCTAAATTTAAACCTGTTATTTTCTACATTCAAATTAACAATATCCAGGTAATTTAGTATTTTAATTAACTTACAAAATACAAACAATTAATTTGTTTGTTTAATTTTAAATAAATTAATGTTGTAAGGGGTTAAATGGCTCTGATAAAGGAATAAATTAGTGGATTATGTGATTAGATTTAAACCGTGGACAGGGTAAAAGTAATAAAACTACTGGGTAAAATGTGCCTGTACGCTCCTGTCTGCAGCTAATTAGAATATACATAATGAACCTGTAATAAACCTTTAACAAAAGAGCAGAAAATAACCTCAGAACCAGAACCTGACGACCAAAGCCACACTATCGTATCCACAAAATAAATGTTAACTGTAACAGGCGTCTTATCTGATACGTTTTATTAGGCCACAGTGACCTTCAGGGTTAGATTAGGTTTATCCAGAGTCTGTCACCGGAGACTGCTGCTGATGATTATCTGGTTTGAAGTAAACACAGTCAGAATGAAAAAAGATTAGAACTGTTAAAGTTTCAGTTTCATGTTCAGAACGTTAACAATGATTAAAACAATTATTGTACAATGTGCCTCCGCCTCACTTTGTTCCTCACATAGTAAAAGCAAATTACACAACATAGTGGCTTTGTGCAGCCTTTATTGTTACATGATCTCCGATCCTTTTCTACATACCTGACATTTCTGTCTTTGTTCTTTGTCGTGATCTCAACATGAACTCCTGTCACCATGACTTGTGTTTATGTGCAGAGAAGGAAACTGATGAAGGGATGAGGAGACATGTAGAGACGGTAACAACACGAACATCGTAGTTGTCATTTGTCATAGTTGATGTTTAAAACACATTCATTCCTTCCATGTCTCAGCTTCTGTAAAGAATTTTAAGTGACACTTCTACCTGTAGTGAAGTATTTTATTTATGTAATAGCTGACCATTCACTGGACTATTGAGTTCCTGTACTTCTTCCAGCCCTCATCTTTCTGTTTATGTAAAAACCAGAAGATGCCAGTGTATTGCTCTATGGATTTCTGTGTTTCTGACCTTGGCCTGCCCTGGACCTCGACACCTCTCTGATCTTCCCCTCAGGCGAATGCCAACGACGCAGAGGGCTTTATCTCCAAGCGACCTCTCCCATCACCGCTTGAAGCTCAGTGTGTCACACACGTTTAGGTAATACAAATCCTCTTTGTTTAAATCACCTTCATGACCAAATAACAAAACAGGGATGAGACTTTAGGTTTCTATTTAAGACAAATGAAAGTCAGGAATGAATGAGTGCCCCGCCTCAATGTAAAAATGTCAAGGAACCGGTTAGGAAAAGAGAAGGAATTCAAAGTGCAGCATGTGAGTCAGCCACACCCATTCTGAGAAGTCCTGCTACAGTGGTATAAAACTGTTACTAATGCTTTACATGAAACATTTCTTTGCTGAGGAGGCTCTGCAAACACATCCAGACATTTAGAGCAGAGGAAGCAGCTGAACGATGAAGTAAGTTTCTCTGTCTGTATTTTCTATGGAAGATTCATATGTTGTCATTCCCTGATTCTTTTTTTAATCATCTGTACTTATGTAAATCCATCCGTCCTTATTTTGATTCTTTCTTAAGTTCCCATCTAACTAACACACCTTACTTTTTATTCCTGCCTCCTTCCTGCCTCTGCCCTTCTTCAATGTTCCATTCCTACTTTCCTACTGTAGAGGTTCATTTTCAGGTTGCCTGTCTCTTATTTTATAATCTTTACCTTGTTTTACGTCCTCCATCGCTGCCCTATATGAACTGAACAGAACTTCTCCAGGCATGTTAGCAAACTTGTCATAATAATCAAGGTGTTATGTTTTCTGTTATTATCTATATCAGTGAAGATCGGAGTCAAACAACACTGGAGACCAAACTGGAAGCCCTGCAGTGTCACTTCACCTGGGACATCAACCTCAGCAGGTCCAAACTATGGCGTGTCAGGGACAAGTTGAAGGACATTGGTGCTGATGAAGGAAACTGCTGGCTGGGTCACACCTACAACCTGCAGGGATACATCCACCACAAACTGGGTTTCAATGAAGAAGCAAAGAGTTTCTTCAGCAGGGCTGCAGAGGTCTTCCAGCAGAGAAACACAGCCTCAGATAATGAAAAGTGTTTGATGGTGAACTATGCAAACCAGGCCTGGCTGCACCACCACCTGGGAGAAGAAGCAGAGAGTCAGTTGTACCTGTCAAAGATCGATGCTCTGATCAATAAATACCCGCCTCCGTCCCAGGACCAACTGTACCCAGAGGTCTACGCTGAAAAAGCCTGGACCCTGATGAAGTTCAGCAAAAACAAATCACAGGTTTCAGATTACTTTGAGAGAGCCATCAGGAAGCAGCCGGAGAGGGTGGAGTGGAAGAGCAGCTACGTCTTGGCATTATTGTCTTATTGCTGCCTTAAGTACGACAAAACAGGAGTGAATGATGACATCTTGGAGAAAATGAGAACAGCTCAGGAAGAGGATCCAGAGAACCTGTACCTCGCTGTTCACTACACTGATCAGCGTGCTAGGAAAGGAGAAATCAATAAAGAAACAACTGAAGGTTTAGCACGTGAGTTAGCCCAGAAGATTTTGGAAAATCCTGTCAGCAGCTATAGTGGTTTGAAAGCATTACTAATGCTTTACAAGGAATATATCTCAGTTGATGAAGCTATAGCTTTGGCCGATAATATGCTGCAAATAGATCCAGATAATCCTTATCTGAAGACGTGTGCTGCACTCTGCTACAAATGGAAAATCCTACATATCAGCCACAGTCAGAGTTTAGAGCAAAGCATGATCGACAAAGCCATCAGTCTCCACACGGAGGTGATTTTTCTTTATGATAATTCTTCACTTGTGAAGAAAATAGACCTGGCAAACATATATGCAAAGTCAAACAAGGGTCAGGCCAAAGCTAAGGAGATCTACCAGAAGCTGCTGAAGAGTGATCTGGAACCTGCAGACAGACAGATGCTGTACAATCAATATGCAAAATATTTGTTCTATGACAAAAAGGACAGTAAAACGTCGATAGAGTATCACATGAAGGCAGCAGAGATCCCAGAGAAGACCTACTTCAGGGAGAACAGCATTAAAAGGCTGGTGAAGATTAAAGACCTGAACAGGAGCCCGATGTGTAGAGACATAGAGGAGTTTCTGCAAAAAATCCAGTGAAAAGTGGTGTTCAGTTTTTAATTTGACACCATAAACATTGTTTAAATAGTTTAACTAACATATTTTCCCACTGTTGCAAACTGACCGTCAGTACTTACAGTTACACTACACGTATAATAGTCTGTTGATGTGTTGAACGAGCAATATGTTTCTGTTTAGATGTGGATTTTTCTGTAATATCTTTTGAATCTTCTGTACTGCAATATTCTGTAAAATCTTCTCTGTGTGTATATGTATCTATAGATAGAGACAGAGTGTACTGCTATAAACACTGTATTATGACACTAATAACAAGTGTGACACTTAATAATAATAAATGTGCTGATGTTGCTTCATGTGTTTGTGCTACACTGTGTATGTAACTACTGGATATCAGAATCATCTTTATTCCCCAGGTATGCTGCACATACAAGGAGTTTGCTTCAGGTCTCTTGTGGCTTTTCAAGGACAGTACAGTCATGTAAAAGGAATAAATTAAAGACAAATTACAGACAACAAGTTATAACCAGTGAGCACATAGACAGAAAGAGTTCAGTACAGAACAGAGTTCTGTAGCGTCTACCAGATGAGAGTAGCTGGAAGAGATTGTGTGTGGGGGGGAGGGGTCTGTGGTAATATATAAATGTGTTTAAAATATTGTACACAACAATAAATCATTTAGTTTAAGCTGGGACCTTCACCAGTTTCTCCCAAACAGCTGAACTGCACTCATGTACACAGCATCACACCACCCTCAACACATTTGCACATCACATGAACAGTTTGTGCTTCCCTTGCTTCTTTGTTATTAACTCGGGCCACATTTAGGGTTTTTCATGGGATTTCACTACTATAAATGTCAAATACTTATAATATAAATATGAATATAATTTACACTGGAGTCACATATTTATCCATGTGCACTTCATTAGGCTTAAATTAATAATCCTCTATGCTGCATTTGTGGGGCAAAGAAAAATGTTCATACTTGTTCAATAACGCAGATTCTATTAATTCTACAAGTCTTTGATGTATATCGTAAATGAGAATAATGGAGAGAATAAGGAATTTTTCACTCCGTATAAAATTGAGGTTTTGTAAAAGAAATCTGTCTTTTAACTTTAAATGAACTGCATAGAAACTTCAGGCAGTAACAGCTGGGAGGAGGGCTGAAGATGTTCTGATAAGTTTCTGTTCCTGGGAAACAAAACTCAGAACTGGAAGAATGACTAATTAATTTGCTCAGATTTTCTGACAGGGCTTACCATTACCACCATTTTGTTCCTTTTGGTCTCATTTCTCACCCTTCCTTCAGCTTTTTGGAGCTGCAGTAAACTGCAGCGAACCCGCACCTGTTCGCAGCTCCTTTAAAAGTCTCTTCAGCTGTGGTGTTATTACCATTAGAGATGTGGTAAACGTCTCATTCACTTGCTGTTTTAATGCAGACTAACAAATCGGGATAATGAAGGAGAAATGGAGAGTGTGTTAGCTCTGCACTTCGTGTCAGGAATGAGTGGGAAACTGATATTAATATATAGTAATAATAGTAATGGGTATCATTATGCAAATGTAGGATTCTACTCAGTAAGTCCTTACATTGTGATTTTATTTGTCCATTCCTTTTTTCTTCTATCACCCAGTATCACAAATCACCGGAGGGTGTGTTCCAACTACAGAGCGATCACACTCCTCAGCCTCTCCGGGAAAATCTACTCAGGGGTCCTGGAAAAGAGGATCCGTCAGATAGTCTAACCTCAGAGGTATCCGATTCCCTTTTAAGGGCTATCTGGTAGCTGTACAATTAGTGTGGGAGCACATTGCCAGCAGTTGGACCTGCTTGATTGCTGATTGCAACACTGCATTAAGCAGACGACGTTCTTTTGGCCTCATCAGGCTGCTCTCACTGGATCAGTTAACAGGCGCGTGTGAAGCGACTGGGATGAGAATCCCAAATCTGAGGCCATGGTTCACAGGCGGAAAAGGGTGGCGTGCCCACTCAGGTTAGGAGAGAGAGTTTAATATCTTGGGGTCTTGTCTACGAGTGAGGGTAAAATAAAGCGGGAGACTGACAGGCACGTGAGGTGGGCTCTGTACCGCTATTCATTGTAGTTGTAAAGAAGGAGCTGAGCCAATAGACGAGGGTTTCAATTTACCTGTGGATCTACACTCCTATCCTCACCTATGGTCACAAGCTGTGGCTGGTGATCGAGAGAACGAGATCGCGAATACAAGCGGCTAAAATGAGCTTTGTCCGTAAGGTGTCCGGGCTCTCCATTAGAGACAGGGTGAGAAGCTTAGTCACTGGGAGGGGCTCAAAGTCTTAACTGTTGCTCCTCCGCATCAAGAGAAGCCAGTTGAGGTGGCTCGTGCATCTAATTAGGATGTTTTTCAGGCATGCCCTACTGGAAGAAGACCTTGGGAAAGCCTTTTGACACGCTAGAGGGACTATGTCATTCGGCTGGCCTGGGACTGCCTTGGGATCACTGAAAAGTATTGATTATAAAAGTCTGTTTTAGTTGCTATGTCCAACTCCACCAGGAACCTTAAGGTAGTGCTAACATAAGACTCCACCTGGCTCTGCATACTGCATTGGATAAGTGTCATCAGTGTAAACACTGATCACACACTGTTAATACAGATTCACTTTAAATGACCTTCACGACCAGAGGCCAGAGTCTTTAGGTTTCTATTAATGACAAATGAAAGTCAGGAAGTGCCCCGCCTCAATGTAAAAATGTCAAGGAACCGGTTAGGAGAGGTGAAAGAATTCAAAGTGGAGCATTAGCCGCACCGATTCTGAGAAGTCCTGCTACTGTGGTATAACACTGTTACTAATGCTTTACATGAAACATATCTTTGCTGAGGAGGCTCCTGCAAACACATCCAGACATTTAGAGCAGAGGAAGCAGCTGAACAATGAAGTAAGTCTCTGTGTCTGTATTTTCTATGGCTGTATTGTTATGAATATTTAATGGTCAGAAGATTCATGTGTTGTCATGTACTGTATTCCCTCATCCATTTTTCCAATCATCTGTCTTTATGTAAATCCATCCGTCCTTATTTTGATTCTTTCTTAAGTTCCCATCTAACTAACACACCTTACTCTGTATTCCTGCCTCCTTCCTGCTTCTGCCCTTCTTCAATGTTCCATTCCTACTTTCCTACTGTAGAGGTTCATATTCAGGTTGCCTGTCTTTTATTTTATAATCTTTACCTTGTTTTACTTCCTCCATCGCTGTCCTATATGAACTGAACAGAACTTCTCCAGGCATGTTAGCAAACTTGTCATAATAAGCAGGGTGTTATGTTTTCTGTCATTATCTATATCAGTGAAGATCAGAGTCAGTCAACACCAAAGTACAAACTGGAAGCCCTGCAGTGTCACTTCACCTGGGACATCAACCCCAGCCGGGACACACTTTTCCGTTGTAGGGAGAAGTTGGAGGACATTGGTGCTGATGAAGGAAACTGCTGGCTGGGTCACATCTACAACCTGCAGGGATACATCCACCACAAACTGGGTTTCAGTGAAGACGCCAGGAGTTTCTTCAGCAGGGCTGCAGAGGTCTTCCAGCAGAGAAACACAGCCACAGATAATGAAAAGTGTTTGATGGTGAACTATGCAAACCAGGCTTGGCTGCACCACCACCTGGAAGAAGAAGCAGAGAGTCTGTCGTACCTGTCAAAGGTCGATGCTCTGATCAATAAATACCCGCCTCCGTCCCAGGACGAGCTGCATCCAGAGGTCTACGCTGAAAAAGCCTGGACCCTGATGAAGTTCAGTATGTCTCTCTACCCTCATTCTTCGTTTGTGAAGAAAATAGACCTCGCGAACAGATACGCAAAGTCAAACAGTGATCTGGCCGAAGCCGAGGAGATCTACCAGGAGCTGCTGGAGAGTGATCTGGAACCTGCAGACAGGCAGATGCTGTACAACAAATACGCACA
>JAUMHJ010000155.1:0-10515 GCA_032361105.1 Microctenopoma lineatum
GGAGATGAAGTCATTGGTGTAGAGGGAGAAGAGAAGAGGAGAGAGGACACAGCCTTGTGGGGCACCAGTGCTGATGTCCGCTTCGGGTCGCGGTGGGTGCTGGAGCCTATCCTAGCTGCCTTCGGGCGAGAGGCGGGGTACACCCTGGACAAATCGCCAGTCTATCACAGGGCCAACACATAGACATACAGACGAACAACCATGCACACTCACATTCACACCACGGACCATTTTACAGTGATCAATCAAGCTAACATGCATGTCTTTGGATGGTGGGAGGAAACCGGAGTAGCCGGAGGAAACCCACGCAGACACGGGGAGAACATGCAAACTCCACACAGAAAGGCACCCGGCCTCGAACCCGGGTCCTTCTAGCTGTGAGGCGACAGTGCTAACCACCACACCACTGTGACGCCACTAAAGAAAAACAACACATACAAATCAATATCTACTATGGACATCAGAACACCCAACTATACACAAAATGTCAGTAATCAGAACATTATACCACAGAGCAAACATGATAACAGAAGACCAGGATCAGAAACAAGAGGACCAAAACATTCAAAGTGCACTAAAAATCTGCAGCTACCCAACATGGGCAATAAACAAAGGAAAACAACAAACAACAATGGAAAGAAAAACACAAAAACAACACAAAGAACCAAGAATCCAACAACAGAAGAACCAAAACCCGTAATAACTCTCCTGTACATCAGAGGCATAACAGAAAAAATAAAAGCAACAATAAACAAACATAACATAAACACACCAACAAAACCACACATAACAGTCAGACAAAAATTAGTACATTAGTACAGTATTCCGAAAGACAAAATACCAACAGGACAAAAATGTGGAGTCATCTATGGAATACCATGCAAACTCTGTATTAAAACATACACAGGAGAAACCAGACGCCAACTTCACACACAAACAATAGAACATATAGAGGAATGCAAGAAGGAAGGCGGACGCAAGCACACAAGAGCAGCCAAATAACAAGCAGAATGTACAATAAAGAAATCAGCTGTAACAGATCACTGCATTAGAGAAAATCACATCATGGACTGGGACAAAACAAGGATCAACACAGAACAACACAGATATTAAAGGTGGATTAAAGAGGCAATAGAAATAAGGAGACGTGGACCTGATACTATGAACAGGGAGGAAGGTGTCTATACACTGGGTCACGCATGGGGCCAGGTCATCAACAAGGAGGACACAGGCAGCAGGAAATAAATATACTAAAGAAGTGGTTTGATACAAAAAATATATAGCTAAAAACAAATTTATATTATTTGAAAACTATAAGAAAAATATGAGTACAAATATGTGCTGACAATGCATATTTAGAAAGAGTAAATTAAATAAAATTTCTTGGTGTGATCATTGACTACAAAATCTGTTGGAAACCACATATTGCGTATGTTAGGGGGAAGCAGGCTAGGGACATTGCTGTCCTGGGTAAAGCAAGGCAAATATTAAATCAGAAAGCACTGAACAAATTATACTGTACTTTACTATTACCATATATGAGCTATTGTGTAGAGGTCTGGAAAAATACATATAGTAACACACAAACAATAAACATTATGCAGAAAAGGGCCATTAGATTAATAAATAATGCAGGCAATAAAATTCCAAGATTTGGTGAAATTTAAAACAGCACAAATAATATATAAAGCAAAAAAAAATACAAAAGAGATCTGTAAATTGTTTCTAAAATGAGAAGGGAAATATAACTTAAGAGGGAAATGAAATTTAAAAATACAAAGTGCTAGAACAGCGTTAAAAATGATGACTATTTCAATAGCATGAGTTAAATTATGTCTAGTCTAACATATCTTAAAGACTTGATAGAATATTATCCCAGCAGAGCACTTCACTCTTAGAGTGCTGGTCTACTTGTGGTTCCTAGAGTTTCTAAATGTAGAATGGGAGGCAGAGCCTTCAGCTATTAAGCTCCTCTCCTGTGGAACCAGCTCCAAGTTAAAGTTCGGGAGGCATACACCCTCGCTACCTTTAAGATTAGACTTAAAAATGTCCTTTTTGATAAAGCCTATAGTTAGCGATGCTTTATAATCGTATCAATCAAATTAAAGCCAAGACTCTCACCTTTCTAACACAACTGTTTTTAGCTTTCTTTGTCTCCCGTAGACTGTTTAGAATCCTTCGACGCTGTGGCACTGCATTCCATTTATTTTGTGCTGTTTACTTAGTGTGCTTTGTGAATACCACCGTTGTACGTTCAAACTCAACACCAATCGATTTTATTGGCCAAGAGGTTTCCAAAGACATCTGAACCATTGAAATCGGCCAATGGGATCCTGAGATACACTCGCACGTATATACATAACCAACCAACCATGTACATAACCAACATGAATTAGAAAAGCATTGCGCATGAGGGGAAGATTCTGCCTGGAATGGGGATACTATTTCAGTCACATTTAATTTCTTTGGTTCTGTGTACAGTTACCGGTGTCTTTACCGAATGATAAACGTAAATAACACAGTGAAAGCATTGCGCATGACGTGCCAGTCTGCCTAGAATGGCGACACTCTTTCACTCACATATTCATTTCTTTGTTTATGTGTAAAGTTCCGGCTGTATTTACCAAATGATAAACAACGTGAATTATGCAGTGAAAGCATAGCGCACAAGGTCTGCCTGGAATGGCGATACTCTTTCCGATAGTCCGAGCGTATTTTACAAGATAAGATAATACTTTATTAGTCCCACAAGTGGGACGTCACGGCAGAAAGTGGACAGTACAAAAGGAAAACAACACACGTTGCTTTGAAAAATTGCACATAGGAACACCACTGTTGTGCACTGGACGTGTGTGTGTTGGATTAGTCTGTGTGTGTGTGTGGCTCTGTGTTACTGTGAATGAATATATCTTTACAACATAATAATTATTTTCATATAACTTTACAGTGAGAGTGATGATGATGAGGATTATCAACCATCATCCTCTGGACAGGTGTCCTGCAGTCAGCCCCTGGCAGGACCATCTTCTTTGCTCCACAACCAACCGCAAGGAAAAGAAAAGCCTCAAGATCATCTTTCAATTCAAAGCAGGACAACGGCACAACAGAGAGGAGGAAGACCACAACCCTTCCGATGCCAGCTAGGAAACCTGGGCCCACTATCGGCACCACTGCTCCATGCTCTTTGTTCCAGCTCTTCTTTAGTCCATCTGTGGTTTGTACACTCATCGACATCACAAATGTCAATGCTGCCAGCTGACTACAGGACGTTTGATTTCATGTTATTATTATAAATATTACAAATATTTGTTCGGAAAATGAAACCACACAGCCTTGATAAATGCCATTATTTGTTTTATAGATTTATGGTTATTTTTTTCCCATAATTGTTACATTTTTACATTTCATAAATTTGCTCCATTAGGAGTCAAATTAGTTTCTCTGTATGATTTTTCCCTTATTTTGAATGAGTAAATATATATCTTCGGTGGATTATTCCCACAGACCTTCAAAAACTATTCCTATTTGGTGTAATGACTTTCTAATATAAAATAGAAAATAATAAAAAAACTAAGCCGAAAACCTGAGAAACTTCAAATGGCACAAGCTGTGCCAAAATGTGCCCAAATGGTCCATCATAGGGTCCGCCTGGATCTTTATGAACTAATACCTCTCCAACTCTTTTATACTTAGTTTCTTTGCATGACTTTTGGTTCAGCAAATGTTCTGATCCTATTCTGTGGATTTGTTCAAGTTTTAGGCTGCAACTAGATACTTTCAAATGAATTATAGCATTATAAAGTGGGTTTTCTTTGGCGAAAAGTATTATTTTTAATTTCTGCTGTGTTCCAAATTCATTTACTCTCACTCAGTGACATAAATATTACTTTTTACTTTTTAGAACTTTAGAGTCTTTGTTTTGGTACCAATATAGTTCAAATAAACCCTACAGTTCCTGAGATATATTCAGTTCATTTTGGTTACGTCTTTTACAAGCAAATTTCTATAAAATGGTCTAGGGTTTAACAGGTTAAGGTACTTGGTTTGAATTTTCTTTGTCTGTATTTTGCCTCTAAACCACACAGTTTTACTTGTTTACCAATGTTCTTTAATGTTTGTTCTTGTTTCTAAGGAAAACAAATTTTCTTGAACTTGCATTAACTAGGTCTCTTAAGAAAAACGGAAATCACATTTGGAGTATTTTGAATCAACATTTTCTTTCTGTCTCTGAGTTATCCTTATTTTTCACGAAATTTTATGTCATTTTCAAAGTTTTTTTGTATATTATTTTCACTTTAAGTTGCGTTCTTGAAACTTAATTTTCCCTGAATTTCATCAACTGTCTTTTGCTTAACATTCCCCAGTGGGGAAACCAAAATCTTTTACCCAGACAGTCTGTGGTTCAACAGCTTCTAAAACATATTTAGTCTACATGAAAGCAATACTGGGATCGTTTAGATCAATTTTGATTTCAGTCTTTTTATCTGCGGCCTGTTACTTTATTGATCCCTTTGGGGAAATTGTTGTTTGGACAGCTGCTAGACCTGTGTCTGCGCTACTCCAGGGTATTGGTGTCTTGTCCAAGGACACCACGACATGTAACCTGGTGGAACTGGGAATCGAACTCACTTACCCTTGGGTTTGAAGACGACTGCTCTACCCACTAAGCTATCATGCCTCCCCTTTTCCCCATTGTCCCCTCTTTTCCGAGCATGCGACTTAGTTAAAACACAGCCGTCACCATGAGTCCGGGTTCGTTTAAGCTACAACCTTGGGAGAATAAGGTTGAGTAGGCCACTGTGCCCGTGCCAATTCAGACCTCTCTGGACCTACTCTGTGAGCCTTCCAATCTCACAGAGTGTGAGCCTCTGTGTCTAATCAGCTGCTCTGGTCTAAGTCACCCCAATTTACACCGAAAGAGCCTCTGTACGCAATTGATCTCTCTGGACTCCCACTCGTTACGCAGATCGAAAAAGGAAAAAGATTCCCCATTTCTCAATGGGGAATCACAGTGGCAGGTGTCCAGACCCCTTAGTCTGCCCCCTCGTCTCTCAAAGTTTGAGGTAGGGGCTGGATGTCGACTTGTTTCCAGAATGGTCAGTCACCGACGGCATGTGTCCAACAGAACCCAAGATCTACTCCAGTGATTTTGTGTCTGTTGATGGACAAACAGTAAAGGCAGAGAGCCTTGAATCAGCTTCTTAGATCCAGCCTTTCACCACAGTGGTGGGTCTTAACCCCCAACGTGTTTTAAACGTGCTTACCTTTTATATCTTTTGATTCTTTATTTACAACATTGTGAAAAGTTTTTTGTCGAGGTTGATAAACGACAGAGGAAGTGACCTCAAAAAAACAATGCTCTGATGACGACTGTGTTTACAGCTGAAATGTTAGCAACAGGTAAACAACAAAAAACTTTTCACTGTGTTGTAAAAAAAGAATCAAAAGATATAAGACTGAAATAACACACAGTATGAACGTACAAAAAGTCCTTACCTTTTTTAACTGTATTTTTGGTGTGTTTTAGATCCAACACATTTTATTTCCAGGGTGCTGTTTTGGGGAAAAGGGAGCTGTGAAGAGGCCCTAACAACTTGTGGATGTTTGTTGTGGAGCTTGGTGTGTAGTGCATAGATAAAAGTGTTGTGTTTGCTGTGGGTTGCAGAGTGTGTGTTTGAATCAGGGCCTTTAACTACTTGTTCTGGTGTGTGCTGTAGTCGGGAGAAGCAGTAACTTTTTAAACTCTATTTTAGAGGATTACTGGAAAAGCTGTGTTGTTTTAAATTAATTTGCTATAATAATGATTAAATTAGTGTTATTTCATAGCTCGCTGTTGTCTTTCTCCCTATAAACTTTATAAAGATCTTATCTCCAATCAAAGGTTCATTACAGTATTATTATCATGCTAAAAACTTATTTCTCTTTGATGCTCCTCTGTGCTTGTGTAACAGTCATGGCTCCCCATCCTTCTGCTGTCACAGCTGTGAACGTGACTGCGCAGCACCACCTCGCTCGGCCACGAGAACATTAAATTAATAACAGACTGTTACAGAGATTTCGCACATCCTTTTTAATCATTTGCCAATAACAGCGGCAATGTTTCTGCTCCGCCCGCCTTCTGGCCGCGGGGCGGAGACTGCGCCGACGACATAGATCTTCTATATCCGAAACAGAGGCTCACGCGGGAAGGTGCTGGAAAAAATATTCTCAAATAAAAATATAATGAACAGTTACATTACTTTATTTCACCATATAGGGGGCAGGTTCACACAATCAGCAGTCAGACACCACTACAAACTCATCAATATGCTATGTAGTGCAGTTTATAGTAAAAGGGGAATGATTATATGATTAAGACCAAAATGTTGACAAAAGGTGAGACCCCCTCTCTCACACCCTCTCTGTGAATGCACACATGACTGCCACATCATTATTCTAATCTGTTCTATTGGCACAGATCTTAAATGGCACATTTCACACAGATGGCTCAGGGATTAAGTGAAACATGATCATAACATGATAAAATTAAGATGTAAAACCGTCAGTTCAAGTGATATATCTTATTTGTTTTCTCGTTTTTGTTCAGGTGCCTCTCTGGAGCTGACCGGGTAATAGTAGAGGTTATAAAGCACAGTGTGAAGCTTTAAATCGACGCCCCTCGCCATCAGAGTGAGACGTCCTCTCTTCGCTCTCTTATGACGCTGAACCTTCCGAGCTGCTGCCGCCACACTCCGCCCTGCTGGCTGTGTGCGGCACCTCCGTTTTAACGGTAGACACGGCAAGACAGAGAGGGAACAGAGGCGAGCAAGCCCACCGGTCTGCACCTTAACTGCACGGACTGTGGATTTAAGCAGAGAAGGAGACGTTGAACCATCGCTGCAGCGACAGGGAGCCGCACCAGATAGCTGTCCATTTAATAAGGTAACCCAAACCAGCTGAGCTGTATTTTTACGCACGGTCACCAGATAACGAGCTCGTGTTTTACGCATGGCCGCCAGAGATATGCTTGTAAATAAAAAGGAGCGTGAAAAGTGACCTCCATTCGGTGGTCATTACTCTGCATTACGAACATCATTAGAAGCACAGCCGTGAACACAGACACCAAGCTCTTCTCAGAATGTCCCCGCTGTCCTCCTCAAACTTTAGTTATTTTGATGCTTTTTCATTTACATCTCACTGTTCCACATCAAGTCTTGTGATTTCACGTGGAACTCATCCTCAGCATCTATTCTTTAAGACTGCCACACATGCTGACAGAGGAGCACCGGTGAGGATGGCTGTGTTAAATGTGTGATCTTGTATAAGGGCTTCTTCTATGACCACACTGCTTATATATGTATGTTTCTCTACCTGTGTGTCTGTTTGTGTAAGTGGACTGTGTGTGTTTGACTCAAGTCCACTCTGTTTGGCTTTCCACATAACCTCCGGCACACTATTCCTCTGCATCACGTTGCTCTTTCACTCTCCTTCACATCACACACACATTGCTCTTACTAACCACAACCTTTACTCTAAACTACATATTACTTAACCCTCCAACACCCCTTTAAAGTTTGTAGGATTAGTCCAAATGTCCTCAATTTCCACATTTAAACAAATTCTGGAAAAATCTTTTTTCTTTGCAGAAAAAACTCTTTTTACATGTATTTTTTTTCAGTTTGTGTGTGTGTGTGTTACTTTGTCCGGCCTAATGTCTCATTCCCAGAGGCAGATGTTGTGGTTGATGCTTTGAAATGCATCAGTGGTGAGACAGAAAGAGCCCTTAAGGACAGATTACATTGTCACCAGTGGTATTTCAATCTGTATCTTTTAGTACCCCCCCATCCCCAATCACACACGCACACTGCCTCCTTGTCTCTGCTGTTGACTCCACATACTTTTGCTGTGACTAGAGACCTAGCCAAATGTGTGTGTGTGTGTGTGTGTCTGTGTAAAAGCATCAGTACATGTGATTTGGTGGATTCGCTCCTAAATCTCTTTCTCAATATTTAACTCAAAAACAAGGAACAAGGATGGGGAGCTTGACCACCTCACCTGTAATACACATTCATATTTAATTGCTGTAATTTTTTATTATTGTTACATAATTTAGAGACTGTCCCAGCTGTTGTCATCTATTCATTTGCTAGCCTCCTCTCACTCCGGACCTTCTGAAGGTTCCAGTTGTGCTGTCAGTGTGTGTGTGTGTGTGTGTGTGTGTGTGTGTGTGTTAGAGCGAGATACGGTAGATTTATCACCTTTCTAACCATTTGATTGGGTGAAGCCTGTTTTCCCCTTGAGGAAACTCCAGCCATCAGGCTCTGTTTGAAGATGCTGAAATGACAAAGTTTCATTGCTGATGTGAACAAATATCCAATTCATCTTGTGCATTGCTGACAGCATGATAATAGACATACTCTAATAAATTCATGAACGTTATGTTCTGTTTGTGAGAACACTGGGTTCATATAACGAATCAACTCCCTACACATTACTTCTTTTTATTTACTTGTAGCAGTGTCTATACTTATACTTTATGTCCCCAGGAATTCTGATTGTACAGAACTTATGATGTACGCTTTGTGTACATTCCAGTAAACCTGCCTTTTCTCTGATTTAGTGAATACTGGCCTGTGTCAGCAACAAGGAAATGTTGTGACAGTGTTATTGCACACTACATTTACATTTGATCAAATATCATGTCTGTAGTAGTCTACACCCAGGATCGGTGGTTTGCTTCCAGGTTCACCCTGCTTCAACGAGACATGTGTCCCTGGACAACACAGTGAAGGAGCAGTCTGTCCATAAACAATCTTCCCAAGAGAATTAATAAAGTCAATCAATAATAAAACTAATAATTATTATTATATTTGAGCAGTTTTGTGATTAATAAGAAACCAAGCAAGTCCAGTTGCTTTTGGATTAAACGTTTTTGAGAACCTTCACAGATATTCCATTAATAAAGTGTGATTGTTAAAAATCAGTGGTTCTACTTTTTAATATTATCATGTGATATGAACTGTGATAACATGATACTGTTTTGCACTGGGGTTAGGGGAGACCCGGGTCCAAAGTACTACTTTTTTCTTCTCATTGTGTGAAGATAAATGTATCTATCTAACCCATTTCTTTAGAGGACACTCTATAAGTCCAGTATTCTCACACACGTCCAGACTCCATTTCTTCTTATTTAGACAACTGTCATTATGTAGACTAAAATTATTTTATATTTTAAATGTCGGCGACAAACAACCTGACAAGAGGTGCTAATAACACTGAATTAACCTGTTGAACCCTAGACCATTTTATAGAAATTTGCTTAAAAAAAAGACGTGCCCAAAATAATTAAATATATCTCAGGAACTGTAGGGTTTATTTGAGCTATCTTGGTACCAAAACAAAGACAAGACCCCAGAGAATGCTCTAAAGTTCAAAAAAGTAATATTTATGTCACTGAGTGAGAGTAAATGAATTTGGAAAACAGCAGAAATTGAAAAGATTTTTGTAATATTTATAATAATAACAAAAAACCAAACGGCCTGTAGTCAGCTGGCAGCATTGACATTTGTGTTGTCAATGAGTGTACAAACCACAGATGGACTAAAGAAGAGCTGGAACAAAGAGCATGGAGCAGTGGTGTCGAGAGTGGGCCCAGGTTTCCTAGCTGGCATCGGAGGGGTTCTGGTCTTCCTCCTCTCTGTTGTGCCATTGTTCTTTTTGTGCCACAGAATCACCCCGCTCCTGCTTTGGAGTGAAAGATCTTGAGGCTTTTCTTTTCCTTGCGGTTGGTTGTGGAGCAGAAGAAGATGGTCCTGCCAGTGGATGACTGCAGGACACCTGTCCAGAGAATGATGGTTGATAATCCTCATCATCATAATCATCACTCTCACTGTAAAGGTACATGAAAAAATTATGTTTTAAAGATATATTCATTCACAGTAACACAGTATCTGAACAGTGAAAATAATCAGAATCAGAAATAATATATCTTATTTATATTATAAATAGACAGGATTATGTACATAAAAAATAAATATATAACAAATATAAATAACTCTGGCAGCACTGAGCAGCTCCTTCAGTGGCAGGCTACTACACCCACGTTGTGGGAAGGAGAGACTCAGAGGGTCTTTCCTTCCAGCTACTCTCAGACTGTACAACAAAGACCCTGCGGCTGACCACGCGCACACACGGACTAATCCAACACACACCCATCCAGTGTACAACAGTGGCTTTCTTATGTGCAATGTTTCAAAGCGACGTGTGTTGGTTTTTTTTATCTTGTTGGTTTCATCTGTTTCATCTATTTTCCACTTGTGGGACTAATAAAGTATTATCTTATCTTGTAAAATACGGTCGGACTATCTGAAAAGTAAAGTGAAGTAAAGAAAAGCGCTTCATGCGCAATGATTTATCTGTGTAAATCACATTGTTTATCATTTGGTAAATACAGCTGTAACTTTACACAGAAACAACAAAATAAATTGAGGAACATGGTTTACATACCTTTCTGATGATGGGATTTCATAATCCAGA
>JAUMHJ010000156.1:0-10515 GCA_032361105.1 Microctenopoma lineatum
AGCCAGACACCCAGCGCTAGCTCCTTGTAAGTCGCTTTGGATAAAAGCGTCTGCCAAGCAAAGTAAAGTAAAGTATAACTTGGCACCTATTTACCTGATGGAGCTTCTTGCCCCGACTCCCCTTTCAGAGCCCTGCGCTCCTCTGATCATTTACTAACTTAAAACCTTGCTTAAAACTTCATCTTATCTTACTCATGGTATTTTATTGTAATAATGCTCAATGTATATTAACCATATGCATATATGCTATGTACAGAGTAAGTCATTTCAAGACTTGGGAAACTGGCTCCTGTATAGATCTAATGCCAGAGCGACCAGCTCAGTTAAAACTCACAGGTACCTCTGTGAAGTAGCCGACTTAAAACCACATCCCGAATGCCCAACGGGACGGAACTGAGGAATCCTATCACACATATTAAACATCAAGCGAACTCGCCCAGACACGAGACGTGACCTACCACGGTCAGACTCTCAGCGGTTAAATTGCTTGGTGCTCATTCACTTTGTGTTCAGGAGCCTGATTCACTTCCACTTCTGGTGTTTGCTGCTCTAATGACACAAACTGATACTTAGATGATCTTCCAGGGAAAATTCTTGGTGCCTTAGTCAGGAAGCAGGAAAAAGATCAATCAGAACGACATTCCTCTGGAATGAATCATCCTTTTGCTCTCACCTAGTCTTCCTCTCTCCTCTTCATCATCAGTCGCCCTGATGCTTTATAGTAGTGATGGGTAGATGAACCCCAATGAAGCATGGTGGCACATCACCCAAACTGTATTAACACTGTCACTGTGCTACTGGTCAACTGCCACCTGCTGGATCTTAAGACAGTCACTCTTCAGTCTTCAGCCAATCAGAACATAGCAGGATTGTAATTGATTTCCATGTTGTACATTATACGTGAGTCCAAGTTTAAAATATCTTTGATACATTTAAAATAGACTATAGGTTAAATAATAATAGTGAATGTCAACTTGTTAAATAGTGAAAGTGAAGGGGATGTTGCTCGTGGACTTGTCTTCGAGGCAGGCTGTTGCTTTAGAGAACACACGCTCACATGGGACAGATGAAGCTGGAGGGACAAGAACTGCAATGACATGAGGAAGAGGTGAGGACATGTGGTTTCTCCAGTAATTCAAAGATTTGTTTCAGTTTGGTTTTCTGGCAGAGACGCTCCTTCTTCAGACACAGTTTGGCGCTTCGCTGAAAGGTGATACGGCACCTGTGTCGGTCACGTGACTCCTTCTTAAAGCGACACACGCGTCGATACGAGGTCTCGCTCTTTGAGCTAGATGCACGTGCACACGCATCAGTGTCGCTCGACCCATCACTACTTTCTAGTGTCTCTGCAGATACACCCTGGACAGTTCACCGGTCCATACAGACAAACAACACTCACATTCACACCTACGGACAACTAATTCAAGAGAGATCAATCTCCTGACCCCGGGAATCGAACCCCGGTCTTACTCTGTGAACCACTCAGCCGGACTTTATAAAGTACCAGAGGTAATATCACTATATGTTACTAGAAATGACAGAGGAGACCTGCTCACAGCTTCTTTTAATGAAGGAGGATTTATTACTGTATCCATTACTGAGTGCTCCACCCCTCCCATGAAACATGATTCTCTTTGTGAGGAGCGTTTCCACAGAACTACTCCTCACACAGCAGCTGTTGTGATGTTTTCAGCAGACGTGTTGTTGGTTTTTCACTTGTTTCTCCTGGTTTCCTGTTCGACTTCCACGTTTCCAGGTGAGATTGTGCTTGTTCGTGTTGGAGAAGAACTGACTTGTTGGATGTTTTGGTGTCGGCATCAGTCATCTCTGTGTCATGTTAAATATCTCTTTGTATTCTGACAAACTAGAAGTGTTTAGTGATGATGTGAAAACCGTGGACCAGTGAATGTGTTTCCTGTGTATCCACATACATTCATATTTAATTTCCATGCGAGGGGGTTGGAAATCGCTGACGCCAGGACTCAGTCCTTTTCGCTTTCTGTTTCAATCACTTTATACATGAACTACTTCTTTTATTGAGATTCAGTTTAACTGTTTTTAACTTAAATATTAAAGTTCACAAATAATTTACTGTTTCACTCTGACCGACGCAATAATAAACGTCAAGAATTAATAAAGTTCTCACTGAATTCAGCTGAAAGCTACAAACTAAACTTTAGTGACTTAATGAATTTCAGGAAAAACAAAATGACACAGAACATAAAAATACACAGAAAAGTTTGGAGATTTTAGTTAAAGCTGAATTTACCAAACGACTTTTGTTCTCTGTGGTTCATGGATCAAAATTGTTGATGATTTTATGAGATGCATTAAGTAACCTGGTTACTGAGCAACACTGAAATAGAGTCTGTTTAAAGTCACCATAGTGACCATGAGATGCAGGCATAAAGAGCTTTTAGTTTTATTACTGATGAGCATCATGTGACATAATAAAATTAATTAGTCTTATTCGATGGAATGACGCTCTGCATTCAGGCCAAACAACGTTATAAGAACAGACATCACATGCAGCTATGAAAACCTGAGTCATGTGTTCGTGTTCTTTACACAGAGCTGTTTTTGTTCTGACAAACAGCACATGTTCAGTCTTCTTCTAGTTGTGCTGTCGTGTCGTGTTTAATGTTTTTATCTTGATTTAAGCGAATAAAGTGAACAAAGACTATAGTTATATCATTAGTCTTTACTCTAATGGTTTTTTCTCTTTGTTTAGATCCAGTGAGAGTGAAGCCTGGAGAAGATGTTCTCCTTCAGTGTCGAGCTCCCAGAGACTCTGTCATCAGACTGTTGGAGTGGATCAGACCTGAGCTGAAGTCAGACGGTGATGTTTTCTTCTACCGTAACGACCGCTCCTATGAAAAGTACCAACATGAATCTTATCGTGGTCGAGTGGAGCTGAAAGATCCAGAGATGAAGGACGGAGACGTGTCTGTGATTCTGAAGAACGTCACCATCAATGATACTGGAACATACGAGTGTCGAGTCATCGTCAGCAGCGTTACAGTAGGTGGAGAGAGAAGCGGCTCTGAGCTCAGAGACACGGTGAACGTGGAGGTTTCAGACTCAGGTGAGTTACTGTGTGTGTTTGGTTCTGTTGTGTTCTTCAATCATCACCTGGTAACCCACACTGGTTCTGATCTGCAGCTCTTACAGCTTCTGACATCAGGGACGAGGAAATGTCTGATCAAACCATCACTGACGGAGAGAAGAAGAGTGAAGTTATTGCTGGACTGACTGTTGCTGCTCTTCTGCTCGTCGTCCTTGTTGTTGGTGGTTTTCTGCTCTTTAGAAATAAACAACACCTGAAGCTGCGCTTATATAAACGAACTTCTGCGGAGGAAGGTGAACATCCTGACCTGAGAGGACTTTGATAAATCACACCGTGGTCTCTTTCTCTTCAGTGGTGGAGTTTGTTTCTACCGTGACAACGCGTGACTGGCAGCAGCAGCAGACCTGAACCTGTTTGTCTGTTGACCTCACTCCCGTCTCTCCCAGCTGCTCCTCCCTCCTCCTTATTTCATTGGGTTCTAACTTTGGGCTGAACGAGGTAAAAGTAGGGAAAACGCTCACATACTAGTAATGAGGATTATTCCCTCTCACACTGATGTTCTCCTGTTCAGTCCAGGTGAACCGGCGCCTTAGTAACTCCCTGTTTACTTCAGTGGGACGAGAGTCACAAGAGAATCTAAACCTGTTTCCACAGTAACGAGCATCACGTGGGATTTTCCACCATCTGTTCACCGCAGCTCAACAGATCAAAGGAACAGCTCTCTGTAAAATTTCCATTACATCACCTCCATGTCTCCATGGAAACACTCAGCAGGGACCAGGACGGCTGTTCTCCCTGCTGACGTTAGACCGAAAGAGAAGACTCTATTTTCTGGTCCCACCTCACACTGTTTTCAGAGCTCGTGTTCAGCTAAACATTAACAATTGATTTTTTTAATTAATTAATCTGTGTTTGTGTGTCCTGTTTGCTCTCAGTGTGAAACCACCAAACTCATAGTTGACTGATACCTCAGTCAAATATCTGTGGTCTAACATGTAAATGTTCGTGTCGGCTTCCTGATGAGAGATTTAGATCAGGCAGCAGCCACATGTTGAGCTCGTTTCTTCACCACAGTCCACCACAGAGTCCTGACACACACAGACGAACCCACGTTTCTACGTTGTGAAGCTTTAACTGGCTGCAGCAGAAGCAGGTGAAAAGAACAATACGTAATCCTCACGAGCCTCATTTTCACTGCATTAACCTAAAACCTCTGAACACATCAGTAACACATTTCTCCCTGCTCATAAGAAAACGTTTGTCTCAGTGTGAACACAGCACTTTCTCTTCCTCTGACCTTTGATGTGAACCATTATAAACAGGACATTAAAGATGAGGATTCACGAAAACACTGATGAGAGCAGAAATGTTTTTAACTGTTGTATCAGCAAAAAGAAAAGGATATAACATATATTTCCTTCCTGAGTCTCTACAGTTTAACACAGAAGTAGAACACCAGCGTGGAATCTGTGGAGTGAAGCTTCTCTAGTGTTTTCAGCTGCTGTGATCAGGTTCTGCTGCCACCTGCTGGTCAGTTCTTGTCACTGCTCGTCTCTTCAGGAGGTGGTGACACTAAAAATGTTATTATTCTCTTCGCTCTGTTTTTATTGTGTTTATTTAAGTCACTTCCTCAACAATGAGAAACAGACTCCACCAGCGTGTATTATTAAACTGTTTTTAACCCAGTTCTGTTCATTTTACTGAGTTTATTGAGCGTTAATGTGAAAATCTGAATAAAATTCAAAAGTTTTAGCTTAAAGGCTGATTAAAAGTTAAACTAAGAATTCTGTATGTCGGATTATTCAGTTTTAAGTGGAACGATAATATTTTACAGTGGTTTTATTTCTTTTTTTTAGTGAAACAGACATTAACAAGAGACATGAACTGTGTCTGTGTAAAATATAAGTTAAAACAAATAAAATAGTTTCCAAGTAATAAAAGTAAAAAAAAACAGACTCCTGAACAACTTGTAGTTAAATTCTTACAGCAAACAGGATTGATGGGTGGATTGTACACACCCTGAAGCAGTAGGGGGCGCCAATGCTGATTTACTGTGGTTGACAACCGCCAGTAAAAGACAAGAAGAAATTATATTATTACTCTTTTATTTATATATATTAAACCTGATTTATAAACACACGCAACACCAAATTGTGTTAAAACTACAACAAGGCAGATATAACATGAAATGTGGGGCAGAAACACGCCTCAGTGACTGTAAATCCTAGACGGTAGGAGGCGGTGATATAACGATCCTTTCCATAATTGTTAAACAAGAAGAAGAACGCGCCTCAGCGCCAGTCGTTGCGTGATGACGTCTGCATGACGACAGTGGCGCGAAATCTGAAGTCTCAGGCTGCAGCTGGTCATCGGCCATATTGAGGAAAAAGAACGTGTTTGTGTCTGTAATAACAAGAAAACAACATCTACGATGCTCTCTCCATCTACAACGATGAAGGTTTCTTGTTCCGTACTCGCTTCGTGTTTCCTGCGGTTCGTCGTCTCCGCACATGAAGGTTGGTTTGCGTAGTTTGTTTTAAACATACAGGTGTTATGTTTATACACCGTTTTCCGTTACCCATCAGATTCTGTGACCCTAGGGGGCGCTGTTTTGCGGATTCCACCTAAATGCACGTAGCCGGTCAGGTTTTAAAAGCTCAATGACACGAAATAACATTCAGATGAAACAACACAATGTAAATGACGCATAAACACGCTAATCTGTTCTCAGTTATGAATTTTAGACTTTATATAAGCGGTCAGCCCAAAAAGAGAACAGACTAAAAACTAAAACAGAAACCGATGGGTCGCGGAAAACGGTGTAACACCGGCTCGCTCCGCGTCACACTGAGACTTTTAAATTACGTCTTTAAGGTAAAAAGCTGTTGACCAGCGATTAAACGAGGTTCACAGTAAACAGTCCAGCTGTCAGTTTTACCGGTCATGTTATAGTAATCATTAGAAGTGTAGTTTAGCAAAGTTAGCATCAGTGTGCGGACACACAGATTTATTATCCGTCCTTATTTAAGTAAACGAGTATTTACACCGGTACAAACTCTGGTACCAGCTCTCGCATGGTCTGTCTCACCCGGTACTTTGTGTGGATACGAAGCTAAAGCCTGGACGTGAGAAAATGTTTGTAACTCGTTAGCTGTTAGACTGACCTAACTTCATAATTAGTTTAATGTAAATAAATAAAGTGTAAAGGTAAACAGGAATATAATAAAAATAGAATTAAAATATAAGTACAAGCAACAAATGATGTAATAAAGGAGCAGTAGCACAGACATCACTGGGTAGGTTGGATAAGAATAATGCGCTGACACAAAATGAACTGAGAGAGAATAGTTAGTAGAGTTTACGGATTAGAATATTTATAATACAATGCGCAGATTAACAGCTGCACCTGCAATGATTTAACATGACAGAGTGAGTGTGGCAGCATGTCCTGGTTCAAAAGCCTCGAGGCCTGAGGACAGAACACAGCTGTTTCCAAACCTAAGATAATGTTCTGTGTTCAGATGCTCTACATAGCGTCAGAATTAAATGTAAAATACCTGTACCCATGGTATAAGTCACACCAGAACAAGTGGATAAGAGCATAAAGATCCACTGTAAACTACATCGCCCACCTCTGCAGCACTGCACAGCAAACACACGATTTGTAATGTACACTCACTCTCAACACAACACGTCCTCAGATAAAGACAACACAGAACAATTATATTTAATGACCAAAACAATAGAAACATGCAGGTGTCAAGTGAAAAGAGAAGAAAGTAACTTTTTCACACTGACTCAAGATCATGTGAGGATGAACTTCATGATCTGTTTTATGTTTTTTACTCTTTAATAACTTCTGGATTTTATTTTCTTCTGTTTAGATGCATCACATATTAATGTAAAACCTGGAGAAGACGTCACTCTTCAGTGTCACAGTCACAGAGATGCTGACATCAGAAGGTTGAACTGGATCAGACCTGATCTGAGGTCAGAGGTTAATGTTTTCTTCTACCATAACAGTCACATTTATGAAGATTTCCAACATGAATCTTATCGTGGTCGAGTGGAGCTGAAAGATCCAGAGATGAAGGACGGAGACGTGTCTGTGATTCTGAAGAACGTCACCATCAATGATACTGGAACATACGAGTGTCGAGTCATCGTCAGCAGTGTTACAGTAGGTGGAGAGAGAAGCAGCTCTGAGCTCAGAGACACTGTGAACGTGGAGGTTTCAGATTCAGGTGAGTTACTGTGTGTGTGTGTATGTGTGTGTGGAAATGGATTCATCACCTACCTGACACCTCACTGCTCACATCTACTTCTACTTCTTCTTCTTCTACAGGTGACGCAGCTGCACAAACTCTGGGTGAAACAGGCACTGATACGTTCAGCAGTGATGGAGAAAAGCAGGAGCGACATGTTAGACTGAGAGTCGGTCTGTCCGTTGCTGTTGTTTTGCTTCTGGTTTCTTTCGGCCTTATTTTCTTTAGAGCACATAAAGAACGTTTTAAGTTCCCTTTGTACCATCAGCCTCCTGAAAATGAATGTAAACAACAGCAGGTTGAAAAAAAAAGTCATAACAAGGCACTTTACAGTTACTGCTTTACTATAAATAAATAAATACATACATACATATATATAAACTTTTGAACATATTTATATATATATATATATATATATATATACACACACACATATGTATTTATATACATGTAGGAATTGCAGTTAAAACGAGCTGTAGCTGAGCCATTGAACATGCTGATATGTTATGTTAAGAGAGAGCAGACAACCTGCAGAATCCCCGACAGGTTTGCAGGTTCATAGGTTTATATGTGTCCAGGCCAATGTAAAAACCACAGAGGCTGTAAAAAGCCACGTATGTGCAGAGTTACTGTAATGTGGGCCACTGGTCACACAACGGGGAAGTTGTTGTGCAACGTCCTTTAAAATGTCACCATCGGCGTGCAACTTCTCCTTTTCTTGTTGTTACACTGAGTGATGAAGACATGTGCAGAGAAGTAAATTCTCGGGGATCCAGGACTACGTGTGATTTAGTTTGTTCACTGACTAAAGTCAGACTGATTGTGATTGATTACTGTGATTGTTGAGTCATTTTCTGGTAGCTGTCCTGTCTGTAGCGCTGGATATGACGGGTTTGTTCTCTGTTTTTAACTGAATTTCTCGGGACTGAAAACGTCTGTAATTCTTGGTTAATTTCACCTTGAATTAAAGCTGAACGTGTCATCTTGACTGTTCCAGTTTACATTCGTCGTTGTGGGGAACAGAGGACAAAGTCCAGGAGGGTTATGTTCAGTCAATTATTTACAGACCTAACTGAAGGATCCAGTTCCCAGTAACACACTGACCAGTTCCTACTGGTACGTGACATGTCTGATGCGGGAGAAAACAAACCTGACTGACCTTGTTGGGCTTTTTGCTGATGATGATGAGGAGCCAGATGAGTGTTAAACACATCAATGCACAGACTCCTCTGAGGCTTTGCTGGCGCCCGGGAGAAAAGAAATTCAAGCAGCTGCAGGATGTTTGTCTTTTATTTAAGCAACTTCCCAAAATTCACGTGTTTCCTGCTGCAAACTTCCCGACTTCACCGCTCGTATAGATATAAACCTGCCAGCTTGACCTGGAGTCACATCTACTTCCTTCCTCATCAACACTTCTATATTAGAAGTAAAGATCTACATCACACAGTACACGAGGCAGAAAACAGCACTGCTATGAACTCCTTCCTCCTCAGAGTCTTTACTCGTCACCCTGTTCTAGGCCAAATCTTCCTGCTGCAGGTTTAGTTGTTTCTGTGACCTGGTGTCGTGAATGTTTCGCTTTCAGATAATTCAGAGTCTAACTTTTTTCTTCTTCCTCGTCTGTGTGTGTTCAGTTGCTGTAACATAAACAGAAATATAACTTTCCCCTGGTGAACACATGAGACGTGTCCATCGAGTGTTTGAGGCTTTTTATGTGATGACGTGAGACACAGTTTGGTTTAGATCTGGAGAGATTGTTTTGAAGTTTAAAGTTGGTCGATGATCAGTTTGAAGTTTTCGTCGTGTTTCAGCGTTAAAGTTGACCTGACTTCACCTGCACGTGTCCTGTGGTTGTATTCTGTGGTTTCTGAATTAAACCAGCTTGATATCGTATCATCTCTTTCTCTGACGCTGACTAAATAAACTAGTCCAGCATAAAATGTTCTGATGAACTTTACTGATTCAATCCATTCTGATTCACGCTCACACCCTGAAGGTGGAGGTAACGCACCAACAAGATGTTTGCCAACCATTAAAGAAGAAGGGGAAGGAAACTGTAATAATTCACTGTCTCCAGTAATAAAACAGGTCCAGCTAAAATTCATCAGGAGCTATTTCATGAATTATTTCTGATTATAAACTGTGCTCGTTGTCTGGGTACCAGCACATGGAGGAATATCTGGTGATGAAAGAGCAGACAGAAGATCAAATAAGGCAACACGGGGTGGAGAATGAATCCAAAAGTCTAGTGTGGAAGGAAACACTTGAACAATAGCAGCTACGATGAGACAAAAGGTCAACATTTATATAACATATACAAACAACAGGAAAGAGGAAAGACTTGTGGGCAGGATGAGGATTGACTGCTGCAGCTTGAATGTGGACCTTTTCCTTACAGGGAAACACCCAACTGCTCTGTGCACTGCTAAGGAAACAGACGTGGAAAATATTATCAGAAGAGGTGAGACAGTGGTAAACTTTAAAGTCCATTAAGTTGATGGTAGTGATGGGACTTTACGGCTCCTCGCTTAGTATCACTCAAAGCCTCATATTAGTCTACTTTGGCACATGACTGGTTTACGTGTTGGTAAGTGTTTTCATAAATGTCTGACTATTTATACAGTAAATATTTTTACTGCAGGTTGGCGGCCTGGTAGCTCAATGGGTTAAGCGTCAGACTGGGATGCAGAAGATTGTGGGTTCGAACCCCGTCTGACTCCTAATCCATCCCCTACCAGGTGTCTCTGAGCCAGACACCCAGCGCTAGCTTTTTGTAAGTCGCTTTGGATAAAAGCATCTGCCAAGCAAAGTAAAGTAAAGTAAAGTAAAGCATCCAGAAATGTAGCTTTTGGATTTGATCATTTTACTAATCCAGTACACGTGCCTGGCCCATACGACCAGCGTTAGCCCCTTCCTTCTCTCACATCATCCCGGTCTGTCTATGCTTGTGATTGCCCATCAAAAGGAAGTCCCGGCTGTCCCCAACAGGACTCGGCTCTTAGATCTGGCTCGTCCATCTAGTTGATGGGGCGCTGGTCCAGGAGGAGGAAAGTAATAAGCAAACACCCCTCTGGCTTGTGTGATTATTGTGGGGAAGAAGAAACTGTTACCAGGGGCGCTGCAAGGGTCTCTTGGGGCCCCAGGCAAAAAATTCCAAGGGGGCCCTCAAACTAGGTTTCATCA
>JAUMHJ010000157.1:0-10512 GCA_032361105.1 Microctenopoma lineatum
AACAGGGATGTGACATCGTGTGAGATTAGCATGTTGTTGTCTTCTATTTTAATTTTGTTTAATTCTTTTGCTAATTCTGTGCTATTTTTGCAATGTTGGTTTGTGTGTCCCAGTAGTGGGCTGATGATTTTGCTGATTTCTTTTGCTATGTTGTAAGTAGGTGTGCCAATGCTGTCTACTATTGGTCTTAGTGGAGTGTTTTGTTTGTGTATTTTTGGTGTTCCGTATATTCTTGGGATTATGTTTGCAGTTGGTATCCAGTGTTTGTAAACAAGAGGGACACAGGCAGCAGGGGGCGACATCATCGCCCCCTGCTGCCTGAGTGAATGAACACTGAGTGAATGAACACTCAAGAAATGAACAACATTTTTATTTCAAACTTTGTCAAGAGAGAGACTTTGTTACAAAAACAGTGTGCATTAACTCAGTGAAAATGACAAAAATGTCTAGAGTGATTTCTGATTTATTAATTTGGCCGTACATACTCTGAAATGTCTTTATAAGAAAATATGAGTAATATATGAAAAACAAAAAACTGCTACTCCAAGCGGGCTTTCCATAGAAAGTCTGCAAACTCATATATTTTTTTGTTTTTATTGAAACTAAATAAATGATCTACTTAACCCTATAAACCTTTAAAGTCTCAAAATATTACCATGATTTAATGGAAACCATAATTTATAAAATATAAAACGAGTTGGATGTTGGAACAGTATTAGCACTAGATCATGAGTGCCAAATTGCTGACCGCCTGGAGTTTGCATGTTCTTCCTGTGCCTGCCTGGGTATCTTTCAGGTATTCTGATTTCCAAGCAATATCCACATCTGCTGGTGTACTCCCAAACTAATACAATAATTTAGAAAACAGTGTGTACAGACAATGATTTTAGGTAATCTTCCACCAATGTGCAGAGCTAAAACACACAGTTCAATGAAAAAAATCAACAAGAATTTTTCAGGCATTCATTTTTCTTCAACTTGTTAAAAACAACTAATTGTCTTTTAGAATCTTTTGTGGCCGACTTTGATGGCAGAAGCTCTTTGCTGTATCGATTCAACCAGAAGTCCATGTCCACAGTAAAAGATGTGATCTCTCTTCACTTCAAGAGCCATCATCCTGAGGGGGTTTTACTGCATGGGGAGGGACAGAGGGGGGATTATATCACCCTGGAACTCCACAGAGGAAAACTTGACCTCTACTTGAACTTAGGTAAACAATGCAGCAAGCTTTTTTCAACGTATATTTGACAGGCATTCCAACTCTGAAAGAGGTGAAGTGTTGTCCCGCTGTTGTCTTTGTCTTATTCTAGATGACAGCAGAATGGGGTTGAGCAGCAGTCGCTTTGCCGTCACTGTGGGCAGTCTGCTGGAAGACCAGCACTGGCACTCTGTCCTCATCGAACGCTTCAACAAGCAGGTTAACCTCACAGTCAACTCCTATACACAGCACTTTCAAGCCACAGGTGAAGGATACTCCCTGGACATCGACTATGAGGTGGGAAACTAACAATTACTTAGTAAATACGCTTAAGATGACGGACATTAGGAAGATAGAAAAAATTATGATGGTTGACGCAAATTTGAAAATTCGCATTATTTTATTATTTTTTCTGCCTTCATTTTAAACGGACCCCACTCTGCTACACTTGAAGCCTGAACCTCAAATGACAAACACATCACCAATTAAACATGTGAAAATCACCACTTTTAGCTTGTACGGCAGCTGTGTGGTGTTTCTGAAGCTCAGCAGAAGCCTTTTTATGCCCGAGGAAATTAATTGGTTCAGTTCATTGAGTAATGGTGACTTTTATATATAAGACTACATTTACAGTGCTTTTGAATATTGAATATATAACTGCTCAGCTCCATTGGATGTTTTCACCTTTTAAATTCAAATTCAAATTCAACTTCATTTATATAGCACCAAATTACAACAAAAGTCAGCTCAAGACACTTTACATTGCAAGGTTTGAGACCTCAGACCGAATATAAGTATATAAGAAAAAAAGCTTTCACGTGAAGAGAAAACTACTATCTACAAAGGTATATAAATGTATTAATGGAGATTGTGTGGCAGTTTAGGTCTGTGCTTTGACTTAGTCACTGCTAGAACATTGATGCTGTTTTGAACACATGTACATGTAGCTTTGCCTGTATGTCTTTCTGGAAAATTCACAGGTTTCTTGCAGAGTGTAACAGGTTTTTCCTTCCAGAATTTACTCCATGCCTTCACCAGTCTTCCTGGACCTGCTACAGAGAAGTGTCATCATAGCATAATGGCACCACCACCATGCTTTACACTGGGGATAGTGTTCTGTTGTGATTAGTTTGATGGTCACAATTCTGGTATCAACCAACCATAGAAGCTTCTTCCAGTTGTGTTTCCCACGTGCCATCTGCTAAATCCTAGCTGAGAGTTAATATTCCCCACTCTCTCGTAAAGCTAAACGATTCTAAAGTTGCTGTTTGTGCAGTCTCAGTCAGTCTCAGTCTCTGTCATTCGAGCTGCAGAAGTTTAAAACTCTGTCAGAGAAGTTTGCATGGTCACTCATTTTTTGAGGATGGCCTGCTGTAGGCAGAGTTATGCACATGCCTTATTCTGTCAATTTGTTAATGATGGATTCTTCTTGTTTAAGTAAACATTTTGAGAAATTATTAAATTGTTCTTTGTCTTCATTGTAGATAAAGATGATGATTTTCTTTAAAGTAGTAACATACATATGTTCAATAATACATGTTCCTGCCTGCAGAGATCTGCTTCCACAATGACATGAAAAAGGGTTGATTTAATGTAAAGTAAATATTTTCATATGCATTGCACATCAGAAACACACACACACACACACTCACACTCATTACGTTGTCTAGCACTAAACAATTCCTATGCATGTTTTTTGTCTTGACGAGTTAGGCCTTATCAGGGTGCTTTGTTGTAGTATCTCAGTTTTTGCAAGAACTGAATGGTAATTGCTGGTGTCTTCTCCTTGTAAGTCGCTTTGACAAAAAGCGTCTGCCAAGTAAAGTAAAGTAAGAAAGTCTACTACTTGATTTTATTTACTAAAGGATTTGTTTTGCTGCAGTTATTTTCATTTTGTTCCTTGTGTGCACATCTGGACCTGTAACTTGTAATTTCCTGGCTCCAAACAAACATGTTTGCTCTAAGGTGGGAGGAGAGATGTTTATTGTGCTCAATTTAACACAATGCATTTGCATCGAAGGTTTCTCAGTCTTGTCACAAGCAACACCTATATTTTTTGCATCTGGTGTCTGAATTGAGAGCTGAGCTGTTTGTTACTTCACACAAAGTCACTTTATACGTGATTTAAATCTCCTGATATACTGACAGAATCAGTCAGGATTTGGTGGTAAATATTACTCTTCACCACACTGGAGACAGTGATGTGGCATAAAGCAGCTTAGTGTTGAGCGCCATCAAATCTGTCCAGACATTTGGATTGTAGCAAAAATCTAAATGCTGCTTCCATTGGAGTAACAAATATTTTTTTTCTGGGATTGTTACTGTAAGTTTTATGTTTTTTCTGTGTATAAATATCTGCATGTGATGTTAGCACAGAATGATCCACCCTATTGTATGTTATACACCAAACTGAAACGGCTACCTTTATACAAAGCTCTTAGTAAAATATGTCATGTTTTATTGCTGTTTTTTCTCTATATAGGCATGATCTCACATTTTTACTTGCATCTGAGTTTTTCTTTTCAATGTATTTTGATCCTATTCATCATAGCTGAGCTTTGGAGGCATCCCGCTGCCAGGTAAACCCGGAACTTTCCTCAGAAAGAACTTCCTGGGCTGCATGGAAAATCTATACTACAACGGCATCAACATCATAGACCTGGCAAAGAGACACAAGCCACAGATACACAGTGTGGTAAGAAGGATTTATGTACCATGTCACATTTAGATAATATAGTAAGGAAGGAAACAAGTAGGCCCTGTGATGGACTGGAGATCCATCCAGGGTGTACCCTGCCTCTTGCCCAAAGACACCTATGATGTGGCTCCAGCACCCACTGTGACCCGACCTCGGATAAGCGGTTGATAATAGATGTTCATAACTTTAACTTTATTGTTATTAATCCCCCATGGGGGAAACTTAAATGGTCAACACTATAAAAAAATAAAACAATGTACATTAATAAAAACAGAAAAACAGGACATACTACAGTCACACTGACATTAAAAAACAGCTAAAAATTACTGGAATGTGCAAGATCAAATAGAGGTATCATTTAGATATTTAACTGCACAAAGGACCTTCTAAAACGTTCCGTGGAGCACCTTGGCATCGTGTACCAGCTACTCATCACACTTTCTAAAAATTGAAACACTTCGAAAAAGGGATGACTCTCATATTGATGTAGGGCTTTTGTTTTCCTCCTGGTTCTTTCTCAAACACAGTCTCTAACAAATCAGGGTTGACCCAATGATAGAACCAGCCTTTTTAATTAATTTGTTGATCCTGTTCCTGTCACCAGCAGTGATACAATTAACCCAACATATAACTCCATAAAACAAAACGCTAGCCAGAAATGTCTGATAAAAAGGTGTTTAAAAAAGTCCTGCTAATGTCAAAGGACTTTAGTTTCCTCAATAAAAACAATCTAGATTCTGCCTTTTTGACCACAGCATGAACATTCTCCAACCATTTAAGTTTTTGATCTATGTGGACTCCCAAATATTTGTAAGAGGAAACTATTTCGATCTGCTGATCTTTACTGAATACTGGTAGCAGCTTAACCATCTTTTTCTGAAAATCGATCACCAGCTCTTTTGTTTTGTTAATGTTAAGTGTCAGATAGTTATCATCACATCTAATTTCTGTACAATTTGTCATCATTATTTTGTATTAGACCAACTAGTGCAGAGTCATCTGAGAATTTCTGTAGCTGACATGATGCCTGATTAAGCTTGTAGTCGGTTGTGTATAGAGTAAAAAGAAATGGTGACAAGACTGTTCCCTGAGGAGCTCCTGTTTTGTTTAAAATAATATTTGACTTCCTGTTGTTAAGTTTAACATACTGTGGTCTAGATAAAAGGTAGTTTAAAATTTAAGCTACTGTGGAACTATGTAGATTAAAATGTATTAATTTTGATGCCAAGAGATAAGGCTGGACTGTATTAAAAGCACATGAGAAATCAAAAACATAATCCGAACAGAGCTACAAGCTTTTTCTAGATGACTGTAGACAGAATGTAACATGTAAAGCAATGCATCATCCACACTAATTTTACTCCTATAAGCAAACTGCAGGGGGTCTACATAAGAGCTAACCTGCTGCTTCAGGGGCTCCAATAGCATTCTTTTAAAACATTTCATAACATGTTACATTAATGCAATTGGTCTAAAATCATTAAGCTTCTTTATGTAATTTCTTTTAGGGACGGGTACAATAGAGGATGTCTTCCAAATCTTAGGTATTAGTGATTCCCTGAGAGAGAGAGAGAGAGAGAGAGAGAGAGAGAGAGAGAGAGAGAGAGAGAGAGAGAGAGTATATAAAGAAGGACATCACATATCTGAAAATACAGTCTTCTTGTTGCTGTTTGAGAGATTCTCTCCCATTCTTAATTTATACTCTCTCTTTACCAGTTGTATAGCTATTTTAAGATCTTTTTGTGCAGATTTAATTTTATCTTTATCTCTACTAGCAAATGCAGCCTTCTTCTTATTAATAGCCATTTTCACATATTTAGTAACCCATGGCTTATTGTTAGAGAAGCATTTTATAGATTTACATGGAATTACAGAATCTACGCAGAAATTATTATAGCGTGTTACCACATCAGTTACGCTGTCTAAATTCTCTTCCTTATAAAAATTAGACCAGTTGGTACATTCAAAACAGCCCTTCAGTTTTTCACATGCATCCCGAGTCCAAACTTTGACATATTTCCTTCTGGCGGGACTCCTCTGTATGAGGAGTGTATGTTGTAGTTAAACGGACCAAGTTATGATCCGATTGCCCCAGAGGAGGTAGTGCAGTGGATACTTAGCTGTTCTTAATATTTGAATAGAACAGGTCTATTGTCTTATTTTCCCTTGTGGGGCATGTAACAAATTGCTTAAAAGAAAGTAAGACAATGTACAATGATTAAAATCGCTGGTAATAATTATCTGCGCATCCAGGGAACCTCGCTGGGCTTCATGCGTTATTCTAGAAAAATGGTCTCTGTAGCTTCTTTAGCCCAGGCCAATGGGGGAATGTATACAACTAGGACAATGACATGAGATACTTCCTGAGGCAGGTAATATGGTCGACATCCCACTAGATGGATGGAAACAAGTAGCTTATCATTTTTGATCATTATAACTGGTTAGCCAATAACTTACTCTTAAAAAGGCGGCCTGGTAGCTCAATGGGTTAAGCGTCAGACTGGAATGCAGCAGGTCGCACGTTTGAATCCCTGTCTGACTTCTAGTCCATCCCCTACCAGGTGTGTCCCTGAGCCAGACACCCCCTGTTAGCTCCCAGTAAGTCGCTTTGAATAAAAGCGTCAGCCAAGCAAAGTAAAGTAAAAATGTCAACCATTATATTTGGATATATTCTTGATGTGTATTCTGCTCATTTTGGAATGACTGGAGCAAAGCTGAAACAATTTTGACAATGTATACAATATCCTCCCTTACCACAAACACAAACCTGTGGCTGCTCACTGATCCCCCATTGGGGGGATGGGTCAAATGCAGAAGATAAATTCCATTTAAACATGTAAAAAAATTTAATCAATGCAATAAAGATGATTCTTTATTATTAATAATAATGTCATAGTTAGTTGTACTGGAATGCATTATATTATGAGGTGTTTGAGAGGTATTGGCGGCGTCATTTTTTTTAAATAGGTTATAGCCAAAATATTGACACCTCATCCAAACCTGCCTCTGAATATAAGTGGGAAGATATTTTATTTTTAATCCCATGTAACTCACTTTCTCATTTTCCAACAACTTCAGAAAATACTTTTGAGTGAGTTATTGGGACATCCCATCAGTAAAGAGTTGCAGTAGTAAAGTCTAGAGATAACAAATATGCATTTGATGGACTAGTTTCTCTGCATCACTTTGAGACAGGATGCTCCTAATTTTAAAAATATAAATGTGTGCAAAACAAACTTCAAAAAACCCCACTACGAAATGTACTCCATCTATATGTTGTGTTGCCGAGTTACCTGTAACTCCTTCACATATGAAGTAGAACTGTGACATTTCTTTGCCAACAAACACTAATCATCGGTGTTTTAATGATAAAGACACAACTGAAACATTCTCATGCCTCTTGTTCTGTAGGGCAACGTGACCTTCTCATGCTCACAGCCTCAGCTGCTCGCCTGCACCTTCCTGAGCTCAAGCAGCAGCTTTCTGCTTCTGCCAGCGGCAGCGTCCACCATGGATGGTTTTTCTGTTCAGTTCCAGTTCAAGACATGGAACCATGAAGGTCTTCTGCTGTCTGTCCAGCTAAACCCTGATCCCCAGAGACTAGAGGTGCAGATCAGCAACAGCCGGCTGCTACTGACCCTTCAAAGCTCAGTAGAGAGGAAATCTCATCTCTCTGCTGGTAAGACAGTTAACCTGCACATACACATCCGACTTAAAATCAGAATTTGACCCTTCAATATACTTCCTAGAGTATCGGAATTCTAATAACCCTAACCCCTAACCCTAACCCCCTAACCCCTTTCTGCGTCTACAAAGAGAAAACATTAAACTTCATAGACTATGTCCACATGTGTATACTGACCCTAATCCTCTGTGTACAATTTTATCTGTGTACAGTACAAGCTCCATCTGGCTTTGTAATGCTTCATCTTTCTGAAGTATATAAAAGGTCCAGCCCTAATTCTATGTGTTAACTTATGTAAGTGATTTCCTGCTCCATGTTTTCATCTTATTTGTCTTAACTAATCTCAAAAAAGGCTTAATTTTCTTTGGATTACTTTAAGGAAAATGTCATCTTTTAATCTATTTTAATCTGAAATTTCTCTGCTGCTGAGATAACACATGTTCAGTTGAGGAAGGCATGTTTCAGCAGATTGTAAGCTCAGAGGGACATGCAGATGGAGAGAAACCACTTCCATATCCAAATTTGGTTTTTATATCTAGCTCCTCCACAACTGTTACATTTAAATCATTGTAGAGGGAAATAAAGAGACCAACATTGTGAGGCGGTGTGTTAAACTGGACTCAGGAATGCCCGTGAAACAGAGGGAAGGTTTTAACAGGATTTATTGAAACGTTAACAAAAACTGAGCATAAGCGGACAGCCGGAGACTCGTAGGAGGAGCGTTTCCAAAGGTGGGGATGGGTTGCGGCTAAAGTGAGGGTGGAGGCGGTGCTCCTAGAGAAGAGGGGTAGAGAGTAGCTTGGAGAGAATGGGGTGAGTAAAACGACTTTCAAAGTAGAACAGACTCCAAGGAAGAGACACAAGCATACAGTTGATTCACAGTCCCGAATCCAAATTCCAAAAATCCAAAATCCAGAATCCAGAATCCAGAATCCAATATCCAAAACCCAATGCCAGAAAATCAGGTTAATGAACAGTAAGAGTCCAAACAAACAATCCAAATCCCGATCCATGTCCAAATAAAACAGAAATAATCCAAAAATATCAGGTACTCACAAGCTGAGAGGGAGAGACGAGAAGGCAGGGTCAAGTCTAAAGGCAAGGTCATACACAGTGGTCCTGGTCCAAAGTGGGTGCTTGAAAGTTGCTTGCTGAGGTCAGTATAGCAGACAATCTGGCAGAGGAGAGGAGCTGGTAGAGCTGCTTAAGACAGGCGGAGAACAGGTAACAGGAGCTGAACTGATTGCTGGTAATTGGTAAGAGCAGAGGGTGATTGGAGTGATGGGAGAGAGGGACAGGGTGTGACCTTATAGATGAAGAAGAATCCACTTTGTTGTCATTAATACATTCTCTGCATGTTACAACAAAATTTCTTTTCTGCGTTTGACCCGTCCCCCCTTGGTGGAAGCAGTGAGCAGCCAGACCTGTGTCAGCGCTACTATGGAGTTTTGGTGTCTGGTTCAAGGACACAGAGACATGTAGCTTCATGGAGACTGAGAATCGAATCACTGATTCTTAGGTTGAAAGATCACTGCTCTACCCACTGAGTTATCAAGCCACCCTTCATAAACTTCAGCTAATGCCAGAATTTCAATACAATCATGCAAGTCAGTCTGATCCAGTGGCTTCCATTTCTCTTGAAATACATGCCTCCCCTCAAAGTTAGTCATGTCCAGTAAAATCCTCTCTACTGGAGCAAAAATGAAAAGCTGAAATGCTGAATAAATATCATCGCCTCGTGTGATGGCAAATCTTGTAGGACCAGGAGTCATTTTGATGACATTAGAAGATGACAGCTTGTCTTGACTTCGGTGTGGTGACCATTTTATATTACCATCTTTAGATGTTCATGTCTCCTCTGTGGATGATGATTGCTGCATTCCTTGATTGATCGAGATGGCAGCAGAATTCTCCTCAGAATGCTCCTCATCTTTGGAAAATTGGCAGTTAAGATCATCAATAATATTGTCCTCTGCCTCTGAAAGATCCTATGTCTCTGAAACATCTTCTTTATCACCAGAGCTGTGATAAAGCTTCTTCAGCCCTCAATCTAATGGAGTTCATTTTTGGTCTGTTGAAATGGCATAATGACCCCGTCCATACAAATTGACCATTAACAGAATAAGAAGGTTTAATTTAGGTTATAAACTGCTTCACGTAAGCATAAAATGCAGAAAGAATAAGAAACAAAAGAAATAGAAAGAACAAAGAACGGTTGAATAAATAAAACACAGCATGAAGTTATAAAAGATCCTTAGAAAAATACATAATAAAAAAACATATCAGTCAGTAAATGTTTTTTTCTGATTTATATAGAATGTCTAGATTATATAGATTATTGGACAGATCATTACTTTGGCTATAGCAGTCACGTCTGTGATCCCCCACAGCTTAAAGAATCATCAAACTATTTTCCACAGAGGCTAGAACTGCCTGCAGACACAAGCAGCAGTTTGTGCAGGAAGAAACTGTTCTTATGTCTGGTGGTCTTAGCACACGTAGCTCTGTAGCATCTACCAGAGTAGAGAAGCTGGAAGAGGTTGTGTCCAGGGTGTGAGGGGTCTGTGGTGATTTTCTCTGCCCGCTTTCTGAAGCTTGAGGTGTACAGGTCCTGAAGAGAGGACAGAGGTGCACCAATAATCTTCTCTGCAGTTCTGACTGTGCGCTGCAGTCTGTGTTTGTCCTGTGCAGGGGCTGCTCCAAACCAGACTGTGATGGAGGAGCAGAGGATGGACTGAATGACAGCAGAGTAGAACTGAATCAGCAGCTCCTGAGGAAGGTGAAACTTCTTCAGCTGCTGCAGGAAGTATATCCTATGCTGAGCCTTTTCGAGGAGGGAGCTGATGTTGGTCTCACACTAGAAGTCCCAGAGAAGGGCCATTTGGCCTTTCTACCTAGAAAACCCGCCGGCGGGCCGATCGGCCCAAAGGC
>JAUMHJ010000159.1:0-10490 GCA_032361105.1 Microctenopoma lineatum
GTAGTCCAGTCTAGAAGTTACAAAAGCATGGACTAGTTTCTCAGCATCACTCTGAGACAGGATGCTCCTGATCTTAGAAATACTCATGAGGTGGAAGAAGGACGTTCTAGATATTTCTTTTATGTAGGAAGTAAATATATATCTTGGTCAAAGATTACTTCAAGATTCAGAATCAAGTTATAATAAAACAGTTTTTTGATTTTTCCAGTTTGGATCTGAGAGACTAATAGTGAGACAAATGAATTATAACTATGTTTAGATCTGGGGTTGATTAATAAGCTGGAGTTGAAGGTTGCTGCAAGTCCTCTGTATTATAATAAAACTCTTAAATCTAAACCAATCTGTGTCTAACAATCATTAAATTAAAGATCTTAGAGTTTAGAAATGAATTTGTAAATCAAACCCAACAGACAGGAGTAGCAAACCGTCCGTGTCGATACAGGAACTGGAGGTCATGCCAAGTAGGCAGTCACTGTGAACATTAACTATGACACAACTGTTCTTGTATTTCTGTTCACCCTTCTTTAACCTCTGTATCCTGGTTCCTGTATTATTAATGTCCTGCATCTGTTTGATCGTATTGTGTTTCTGCGTCTACCTTTTGCCCATGTTGTTTTTTAAGACCCATTTTCCGCCCTAACTTAGGGCAGGCTTGTGGGCTCTTGGTTCCACCAGGTGGGAGCCTCCACTCTATAGCAACTAATAACCTTCTATGTTCACATTGTGGAGACGAACGTGTCGCTGTAGTAAAAAAAAAGACATAATGGTACAGGTGTTTCCTTTCTAGAATATTATTAGGTTAAATCATAAGCAGCTTCACTTTTCACTCAGAGCTTTATTTACAATTGCTATCAAGTCATACATCGTCTGACAAATAGAAAAAGACAAACATATGATAAGAGTTTCAATTTCTCTATAAATACAAATGACCCACTGTCTGTACTGAACATTGTGAAGTAAAAGTTTAAGTCCTTTAAGTGTGCACTTTAAATAACTGATGATAGATTATGTCTGAGGCCACCTCCTCCGTTTAACGAGGGTCGTTCACTTAACCAGGAAAAGTTACTGTCAGATCCATATTAAACATATGAATGTGCTGCTACATTTATATTATGTGCAACATAGCGTTAACGGCGAGGAGTCCAAGAAGAACATGGGCAGTCGCAGTTGTTGTCTGAGCCGAGTTACACAGATTTCCTTCACAACAGCTCATGGTAGAAAAAAAGGTGAAGACATTCAGGCTGCTTTTGGTGGAAACAGCTTCACACAGGTTTGCAGACGCACAGCCCAGAGTTTGATTAGTGAACGGTCCAACTGTCACTGTAGATGAAAAATCGGTTTTACTGCACAAACTATTATATTTGGGATTTAGTTTAACAAAGAAGTATTGAACTATTTAATACTTCAGATTTCACTACTTTATCTTAGAGAAAAAACATGCAAGAAATAATACAGTATCTAACTATTCAATATAGTGATAAAGGTTATGGAAGCTGAGTGAGGACAAACTTCCTTTTTGTGGCGTTTACCTGAGATAACGAATCATTTATCTTGATGAAAAGAAAACCAGGGCAATAACCGGATAAATAACTCGTTATCTCGGGAAAACAAGTCCCGTTATCGCAGACGAGTTTGTTCATCAGGGCAAACCCCCTTCACGTCATGTCACATGAAGGAACATCGATCACTGAGTGAGGTCTAACGCCAGCGTCTCTCTGTCTGTTAGAGACACATAACCCTTGTTATTTAAGAAGAAGGTTGTCCCAGCTTTAGCTTTACCGCCCTCATCGGCACCGCTGCTGCTGTGAACTTCATCAGAAGCAAATAGGTTTGGCTGTCATGGACAGTGAGTAGGTTATGCACGAGTTACTCTGTTTGCCCTCTGAGTAAATAACGTTACACTTCAGCACAAACAGATGCAAATTTGGACAAAACTAGGTGGACCTGGTTTTCTCAAGATGACGAGATAACTTGCTTCCACGAGTGTCCACTCTCAGCTTACGTATAATATGTAATACTGTGTAACGGACATAATGTACTGTCACTGAACCTACTGTTCGTTCGAAAGCAGCGATCCTCCACTCCTTTACACTGTCTACGGATGGAGCAGTCAGAGCTGGTGAAATCACAGGAATAGCACCGGAGATCATTCACTGACTGAACAGTTGGGGCTGAAACAGACAAGAAATCCTTTAACGAGATGCCATATTAAAGTATCATGAAAAGAAACCTAGAACAGAAGACTAGCAGAAGACAAATGGGTTGACAGAGTTCATCCCGAAGAAGCCTTTGTCCAACGCAACTTACTGCTGAGTTTCTGTGAGTTACATCCATCTGTGTTGCAGCACTGAGCGTTTATGGCTCCAGCTGTACCCGTCGTGCTGAATGAAAACGACTGAGAGCCTTCGGCTGGACACACGGCAGGTGGTGCACATGCTCGCAGGATTTGTCCTGAAGTTGCTGACAGAAGAGGCACTGTTTCAAAGTAAAGATTGTTAATGTAGGCAGCCGTGTGAGTACTTCACTTCTGATCACTTATCAGCGCTGTTCCACGTTATATACTATAGAATCCTCAGGAAAAAGGGGTGTAGTCTTCTCATTCGCACCTCTTCCCGCCTTCCATCACGTGACTTAGGAAAAATGTCATTTTACCAGAGACTGTATCTGTTGTATTTTTAGTTCAGTGGTGGATTTGAAAAGGATCTGGCTGTAATCATGTTCGTTCTGATCAGTTTCTTTGAATGTCTCTGGGAACTGAGATGCCAGAAGAAGACAAAGAAAGAGTTTTCCTCCCATCCCTGTTCACACAGAGAGGACGGACAGTAAGTGTCTGTCCACTCGTGTGCTGGCCAAAGGACGGGAAATATTGTGGATAGTCGCAGTCACGCAGCATCTCTACTGTCGCGCGTGTGTGTGTGTGTGTGTGTGTGTGTGTGTGTGCTCAGAAGAACTTTGCTTTTGCACATGTTCCGTCAGGTTGGACACTGATGTGAAGTGAAACAGGAGGGTAACATCCTACACCGTTCACCGTACGCATGAATGGGAGTTTAAGTTTCCGTCTCAGAGCTTCCTCACAGCTGATGTACAATCGTCATTAGTTAGTGTAGCTCGTATAGTGTTGTTTTGTTTGTTCGTGTAGTTCATGAATACATTTTCTGAAATCATGCATGCAGCTTTTTATTTTGGTGGTGAATTGGAATGAGAAGCAGTAGAAGCGTGTGTTGTTTTTAAGACTCGAGTTCTACAGGATTCTATTAACAGTTATCAACTCTGCTGTGTGGAAGACATGTGTCTCTGTTGAGAGTTTGTAGAATCACAGGATGCATGGCGATGCGAGCCCAAAGCCAGCACTGCTGTCTGTGTGTACGGTTTGTGTTCATAGAGTGGTGATTTAAAAAAAGCACGTTTTCTTTCTATGATATTATCAGGTTAAATCACAAATTAAAATGCAGAACAGCAGCGTCACTTTTCATTTAGAGCTTTATTTACTATTATAAATTATTAATTCCTACATCATTGGACAAAAAGAAAGATTTTTCATTTCCTTCATAAGTACCCAGAGTATCCAGCTGAGTCTGTAACTGAGTTTTTCACATTTTACTCAACATTCACCCACATCAGTCCCTTTGTTCAATTAGTCCGAGGAAGCATTTGTATTTAGTAGTTTGAGTTTCAGCATTGTTATCACACCCATACACACATATATCAAACGTTATTTCCAAAGCTAACTTATATTCTTCCTTTGACTAATGATTATAATGAGCATATCCACCTCTTATTATCTTATGGTTTCCTTTGTCATCTCTTCATAACATTTATCAGTAATGACAATGATGCAGTACATGTTCCTACCAGGAGATGTCCCTGTGGACCTTAGCGCCTTCTTAACCTCTTCCTGCTGGACAGTTTAAACCCGTCCTCACATGAGTCAAGCTCACTGTCACATCACATTTGGACAATAATAAACATTTTTATACGAATGTGCAATACAACTGCAAAATAATGTTAAATGCTCGTTCACCTCAGCTTCTCCTCGACTCTCCTCACTTTCACCTAGAACTGGATTTTCTAGCCCGTCACTACACGCAGGCAGTGAGCCGTTAACCCACATTCAAGCGTTAAAAGATCATTTTAGAGTCCTTTGGCTCAAAAGGTGAATCCGTCTTTGTCTGTCATGTTCTAAAAAAGGCTAAAGGCCAGAGCTCCCAGCAGAAGAAAGGCGGTGGTGGTAGTTGTTGTTGTTGTGTGGGCCGAATTACACACGTTGGTGTCACAGCAGGTCAGGCCGGAGAGACTTGGAAAGATACCCAGGCTGCTTAGGTTGGAAGCAGCTCCACACAGGTTTGCAGATGCACAGCCCAGAGTTAGAGACGTGACCGATCCGACCACCACTGGAAACGGAAAAACAGTTTTACTGTACAAACTGTGATTAACGTTCACTTCTAACTGATTGGTTTCCCACATTTCACAACACCCGAGGCAGAAACTGTCTGTTAAAGACTCACCACTCGCTCTGAAGCAGCGGTTCTCCACCCCTTTACACTGTATCCGTACGGAGCAGTTAGAGTTGGTGGGATCACAGGAATAACACTGGAGATTGTTCACTGACTGGAGAGTTGGGGCTAAAAGAACATGACAAGAACGTTTTTCATGAAGATACAATATTTATGTGTCAAAGTAGAAGATGGCAGAAGACAAACGGGTCGACAGCTTCTTATCTATCTTGTTTTTTCCTATGTCAAAGAAGCTTTTCTCCAGCTGTACGTACGGGCTAGAACTTGTGAGTTACATCCATCTGTGGTGCAGCACTGGGAGTTTATGGCTCCAAATGTACCACTGGTGCTGAATGAAAACGGCTGCGAGCCTGGGGCTGGACACACGGCAGGTGGTGCACATGCTCTCAGGATTTGACCGGGAGTTGATGAAGCTGTTTCAAAGTAAAGATTGTTAATGTGGAGAAAAGGAGCAGTTTGTGTATGTCACTGAAAAACTGTTGTGATGAAGAAAAGCTTAGTTACATTGAATGTTGGCCGTCCAACACTCTGTCTGTGTGGGACAGGTGATTGTTGTCGTGTTAACACATGATAGGTCATTTGAATTTGTGCAGGTTTGACACTGAAGGGCTCCAGCTGCAGAGGGGGGGGGGGGGGCATACATGTGAGTGTGTGCACCACATCAAGTTATTTAAAAAAGCACATTTAACCAGAGGACTGCACACTTTAATAAACAACAGCAACGTATATCTGTATGTATCACGTCACAAGTTAAGTTCTTCTTTGGACAGACTCTTGTGCTGTAACATGAATTTACTTTCCATCAAAGAACAGCTTTAATTATCACTTTGAACTATAATATATCACTACATACGATACTATACTGAAATGAATAACATGAAATACTTTTAGGGATTTACTTTCAAATCTCATGAATGAGAGAAGAAGAGTAGAATGAGAGTCTGCGTTACCTGTGCTGAGGAGCGCCCAGATGAGAGTCACAGCAAAGATCATCATCATGAGGATGGACAGCTAAGTTCTGCAGATCAGGTTCCCTGGCTGGCGATGCTTCACTTCTCAGCGCCGTCACACTTTATATACGGTAAAGGGAGAAGAGGGGTGTACTCCTCTTCTCTCACCTCTTCCCACCTTCTATCATGTGCTTTGGAAAAATATTATGTCACCGCACGTACCACACCCCAAATGCATTCCAGTAACGTTTACCTGAAACAAGCTAGAACGGCTGCATCGCAGATGTGTGCATCCGTAATCCACCAAGGTTTGAACATATTCCTCTGTCCAGACACACATTCCAGGAGGTTTAGTCATGAGTTCTGCCGCATGTTTGACATACAGTACCCCCCCGCTGCAGAGCCTTGCCCCCCTCCGGCTGCCTCTTTTCTCATTGTTTTCTTAGAGGAGATAATGATACAGTACAGTTAAAGTTTATTAGTGGTGAATGGGTCGATCTTCACATCTTCACTGAGGGGTCCAGTAAACCACTCGCCACTTCGTTGGCCTCCCATGTAAAATATTCTAGATCCACCACTGTAACCTCATCGTTTAGCTCTGATGACAAGTGATCTCCTACTTTACTTTACTTTACTTTACTTTACTTTACTTTACTTTACTTTACTTTACTTTACTTTACTTTACTTTACTTGTCAGACGCTTTTATCCAAAGCGACTTACAAGGAGAAGACACCAGCAGTTACCATTCAGTTTCTGTAAAAACTGAGATACTACAACAAAGGGTCTGATAAGATCTAACTCATGGATAGGAATTGTTTCGTGCTAGACAACGTAATGAGTGAGTGAGTGTGTGTGTGTGTGTGTGTGTGTGTGTGTGTGTCGACTGTGATCTGAGACCTCGTGAAGACGGTGTATTTGTGCTACGATTGAACTGATGCTGTTCATTAGACAGACGATAGTACTGGTCCATTTCCAGGCATCAGAACTTCCTTTGTCAGCGGTGTAAAGAAACTACATGTGTTCATTTAGAAACAGTTTTTATATATATTTATCTTTTCATTCCAGCAGTTTAGTAAATACATTTTATATAAAAATATTGTGCATTTTCCCTGAATATACATGTATGTTTCTAATGCCTCTTCATTTTTACCCCACAGTACATTATCATGGCTTTATATCAGAAAATCTTTCTTCCCAACATATTTACTAATGGTACTAAAAACATTCTCACTTTCATGAACTGGCACTCAAATGGCAGACGGACAAAACACCCAGTCACAGATCGCCCACATTACGGCACGCGCGTGGTTTGGTTTAATTTTAAAAAGAAGTGTAAATGTTGAGGCATTCCTTGAATAGATCACTTAAACCTAAATGTCTGATTGTGTTGTAATTACCAGCAGCTAACATTAATGTAAGATATGCTGACCTGCAGGCATAAAGTGGCAGATGACTCGCTTAAGGGTGAAAATATTATTTTAGTTTCACTTCTCTCCCTTTCAATTGTCACTGCACATTCCTGCACGGGTGGGGCTTAAAAAACCAAGCTGCTGCAGGCAGTTCTCGTTTCAGTCATCTATCCATCAGCAGGAGATAGTATCAATTAATCTAAATGTTCAGGAGACACAACTTGATATGCATCCCACAAAGTCCTTTTGCGGTTCGCTTGCTTTCCCCACGTACACACAGAAACAGGTTTTGCTTGCATCACTATCATTCCTACTGTTCATTTCCTTTATGAAATCATTCCAAATGTTCGGCGTAAACAGTGTTAGGTGAATATCTGATAAACGTTCAGTGTTATTTAGCTTTTGACTGTAGAAGTGTGCATGTATCATTACTAAAAATCTTTTATTAATCTGAAAATGTCCAAAGAAAAGTACACATGATGACTTGTACATTTTTGAAAACATCCTGATAACGAAGTTTAAATATGAATTGCTGAACCTCTCCATCTAGGAAAGAACCTTTAATAGTACATTATTACATAACGAGATACTGAATTTAATACTTCCATAGTAAACCTGTATGAAGCTCAGAATGTTTAAAGCTTTTTTCTCTCCCAGCAGGCTGCACAGCTCCTCGTCCAGGCAATGCTCATCTCTAAACCTGACTATTGCAACTCTCTCCGGCCTGTTTCTTGTCCACTCACTATAAAAACCCTCCAGATGGTCCAAAACGCGGCGGCCAGCCAGCCGAAATACATCCATGTCACACCTCTGCCCACCTCTCCACTAGCTGCTCACATCTTGATGCTTGATGCCTACAGGGCTCTAAATGAATCTGCTCCATCTCACATTAACACAGCTACACTCCTGCTCGCTCTCTCAGGTCTGCAAACAAAATGAGGCTAAAAATCCCTTGTTCACAGGGTCTCAGATCCCAATCCAGTCTTTTCTCCTTTGTGGTCCCTGCTGGTGGAACAATTTAAAAACTTTAAACTTGTTTAAAAAGTACTTCAAGTGAGTCTAACGCACACACACACACACACACACACACACACACACACAGCACTAAACAATTCCTATGCACGTTCTTTGTCTTGACGAGTTAGATCTTATCAGGACTCTTTGTTTGTAGTAACTTAGAACTTACAGACTCTGATCAGTAATTGCTTTGGATAAAAGCGTCTGCCAAGTGAAATGATTTTAAAAAGATTTTAAAAACTTTATTAATCCCAGATGGAATTTATTTTGTCATGTGTCAGATGCTCTCTGTTCAAATAGATAGAACCAAAACCAGAAAAGTTAACACCAACACTAAATACTCAATTTACAGAACATAAATAAGTATTAAAAATGATAACAATAAATCAAAAACCAGTGTACAGTGATAGTGACAATAGTCCTCCCCGTGTACATGAGGGAGGGGAGATGTACTGTGTGATGGCCACAGGCAGAAATGATCTTGTGTCTCTGTGAATAACGTGCTTCTCTGTCCAGACAGGACTCTGTGTAGTTAGTGGGAGGGAATCTCCAGGATCGAGACGAGCTTGTCATCATCCTCCTCTCAGATACATGTGTAGAGGGTCCAGCTGCACACCCACCACACAAGGCAGTCTGTTAAAGACAAAACTCTATATTACCTCAAATGTTAGGTGAAACCAACCTGTACGATACGTTTTTGGTCACTAGCCAACTTCCCTCAGATTGAAAAAGTTCTGTGGATGTGGAATGAAAACATGCAGTCTTAGGGAGAAATCTAGGTGTGATTCCTTTTTCTCATAGCCAGAAAACGGCTGTTCTAAAAATTCATAATCATATTAAGCAGTTTACATGATCGGATGACCCTAGAAATCAAGAAGGAGAGTTATAGCGATGAAATGACGTCAACCAGCCTGTCAGTCGTGAAGTTTCTGAATGGGAGGCGGAAAATCTTCCTCAAAGTGAGACGAGTTTCAAACAAGCATAGCTTTTGGATCTTATCTAACATAGACAGTGGCTGAAGATAAAACATCTCAGAGCACTAATTACCTGCTATTCATTCCGCATTCTTTCGAAGTAAGAGTTTTACGTTTCACTGTGAGATGCCGGTGGTTTACACTGTTTTTAGATGCAGCCAGAGCTGCTTATTGTGTGACGAGGTGATGGAACTAAACCGTGCGCCCTGCACCACTGTAAACCACACTTTACTAAAAGTCATTTACTAATTTACACACATTTTAATTGAGGAAATCTAACTTTAATATGCAGTATTTTGGTTTTTCTTATAGTGGTCAATGTCATGGCCATTAAAAAAAAAGTTACTATACATGTGCTAAAGTTCATGTGTTCCTAATGCCTAGATATAGTGATACGGTCTTTGTTTAGCTTTACTGTCTGGGACAGCAGATAGGACAGAGACGACGAGGAGCCAGGTGCCTCTGACTCTGACCATGAAGACAGATAGCGTAGCTTGGGTGTAGAGTTGATAAATAGCTGTGTAAAACTTGGTTCTTGGTTCACTTTGCTCTCATGAGACCATTGCAGTCACATTTCCTTCTTTGTGCTTTAATGTTTCCTCATAAATCTTTCATAATACACCTCTTAAAAGACCAGTCAGCCAGTCAAGAACTGTCATCTTCGATTAATTAGTTAATAAACGTACAATGCTAACGTGATTCAAGGCTAAATGTTTGTCGGATGTGATGCATTTTACCGTTTTATGCTACGTTTTTAAAGAGTGTAGTATCGTTCCAGCGCATTCCCATACCCATTGTTTCTACCTAAATGTTCAAGAGATGAAACCTGATATGCATCTCACTTTGTTTCAAAAACACTGAAACAGGTTTTCCTTGCTGTCATGACTCCTACTGATCATTTCCTTAAACGAAATCCCTCCAAAAGATGCAGTAGCTACTTTTGGAATCATCCAACCGTGTTTTTTTATCAGCTGTTGCCTCGGTCTCAGCTTTTATTTGAGTGTGGCAGGCATCAAATGTTGTAGTTGCTTGTGCTTTGAGCTGCTTCAGAGCTGCTTTGATTTACCTGCCAAAAGCAGGTGCAGGTCATGTACATTTTAGAAAAGTCCCAAGTTTTTACAATAGAGGTTTAGTAGAATTACTGTACTCCTACTACTGCTGTACTAGATGCTGCTTACAGCATATATCTATAAAAGAAGCAGTTAATTACGAACTACTGCTAAACAGTGAGGCGGCTCGTGGGTGAGTTAACCATGTTCTGGTCTTTAATAATAAATACTTTACTACTTTATTGGGGCAATTGTGGTTTTAAACCCTTGTCAGTGCTACTACAGGGTATCGACATGAAGCTGTGGTGAGACTGAGAATCGAACAACTATCCCTCGGGTTGGAAGAGAAAGCCATGCATGCAAACGCTGCTGCTCGCATGCTAACAAACAGACTATATTGTTAATCGCTCATGGGGGAACTTACATGGTCAACACTGTACAGAAATTAAATAAATAAAAACAATGTACAATAATAATAATAATAATAATAAAAACAAACAAACAGGACAAACTACAGTCACACTGACATTAAAAACAGCTAAAATTACTGGAATGTGCAAGATCAAATAGTGGTAT
>JAUMHJ010000160.1:0-10439 GCA_032361105.1 Microctenopoma lineatum
TCAAAGTGAACTTACATATGAGGATGACAAACAGCAGCTGTGTAGCCATGATGAATACTGTGACTGTCAAGACTGAGTAGACTGTGTCATTTCAGAGACTTGATCTCTAGAAAACCACAGGAAGCCTAATAATACTACCGGACAGGCCACAGAAGTACATCCACACAACTATATGATGCAAAGCTACCAGTGCGTGTTGCATATACACCAGACAAAAAAATATATTTAATAACTGCATGGCTGCAAGATCCTGGATATGTCTACTGTTCTTTCATTTTTAAATTTGTGCTTCTAAATTAATGATTAGAGAAGTATTTCTGTGATCAGAAGGTCTCTGGTTCAGTTCTTGTCGCAGCAGATATGCTATTTTGAAATGTGATCAGCTCTGCAGACTCTGCAGCACCTCTTGAAATGGTTCTGACACTGCGTATGACATCTTGCCTAGAAAATCTCCAGCTGCTCCTAATGACTACAGACCAGTTGCCCTCACCTCACACATAATAAAACACAACAGTTACTGACCCACTTGAAAAGATCTCTTAACCAACTCCGACCTGTCTCTCGCTCATCTGTATAATGCAGGCAGTACTGTGAGAATCGTGATTTTTGGTTTACTATGTAGCCTGTCCTGCTGAGAGAAAAGCTCCTAAAGATGCAGTTGGACTCCTCCACCCCTCCTGTACGGGTCCAGGGATGTGTGTCTGAGCAGGTGGTGAGCAGCACAGGAGCATGACAGAGCACTGTCTCTCCTTTTCTGTTCATCCTGTGCACCTCTAACTTTCAGTGCAACTTCTGTCATCTGCAGAACTTGTTAGACGACGGTGATGACACAGTACAGAGGCTCGGTAGTGTGTTTTGTGAAGTGGTGTATGAACTATCAGCTGACCTGAAATGTGGCCACTACCACAATTGTTTGACTCATAACAGCTGATTATAAATGTGATTTGGTTGTGACAACTGGTCAGACCCAGGTGCTCTGGGTCAACTGTCAATTTGCAGTATCTGCGCAAAGAAAAACCACAGCAAGCATCAGAATACACGGCACAGACACACATACAGTAACCAAAGCGGTTACAAGTCTGTGCATGTGGTAGATTTAGATCGTATAGACAAACAGTCACTGGTGCAAAAAGGAACATACAGTGTCCTCCACACTTGTTTGAGATAAACAACCATCATTTAGCACGTATTAATTAATGTTATTTATATAAATTATATATATCCAAAAACACAGTTTTAAACTTTGTGGACAGTAAAACCATAAAAGTTATAGTGTGTGTAAAAGGACGCGTCCCAATACCTTTAGCAATAGTGGTAGCTCAGTGGTTAAGGCTGAGGTCTGGGACGCAGAGATAGCAGGATCGATTCCCAGCTGAGTCACCCAGCCCATCCCCCATACCCATGTGACCCTGAGCAAGACACTCGTGCCACCTGTGGCTGCTCACTGCTCCCCCCAAGGAGGAATGGGTCAAATGTCGAGAAGTCATTTTGTTGTGACATGCAGAAAAATGTATAAAAGACAATAAAGTGGACTCTTCCTCTTATTTTTAATCTCCCCAATTCAGCAAACAGTGAGAACAGTGCACAGAGTATTTACTGCCAGCAGCAGCTCACAGGGCTGGAACACAAATTCTGCAAGCACCCAAACTTTATATATATAAACAAAGACAGGCTACAACAAAGACAACTCTATAGGCTAATTACATTTATGTCATAAAACAAATAGAAAATGAACCTTTATTTTTCTTTGGAAAAGCCCATTATTAAAGTCAGTCCACAGCCAGATGGTTCCTAATCTAATGTTTGTGTAATGTAGTCGTGTAGCCAGGAGGGGGTGGTCTTCTATCTATAGAAATAACATTTAACATTATATTATTACATCTAACCCAAGTAAAATTTCTACAAAACTTGCTATTATAAATGTTAATATTATATTGCAGTAGGTATGACAAAGACACATTACATTAGTTTAGCACTGGCCAAATAAAATTAATCTTACCAGGTTCAGTCATATACATGTGTAGTTTGCTTTATCTTTTTGAACAGTATCTAAAGTGTATGTCTCAGTGTGCCTGCAGGGTGCTGTATGTCATATCCTTCAGAGTTGATGCAGCCGGCTCATCTGAGATTGAGGAGTACTCATGGTATGTGTCACACTGGTAAAGGAAAGAAATCAACTGTAAGAGCTAAACAAATCTTTAGCACCTATAAACACATGCAGCAAACATATTCTGTACCTTATTTTGAGTCAGTTGATCAAATTCTGCAAGTAAGAACACAGAATAAGGATTTTCTATAGAGTTTGCATGGCTCTATTTTTAACATCTGAATGAATCCATTCATTTATTAAATACCAGTGTGCATCAGAAGTTTTTGATACTGCCCCCAAAATATTTTGAAAGCAAAGTATCTAGTACTAGTGGCAATAGGCCAAAAACCTTCAATACAATACAATCAGTTAGGAAAAAAGCATCTCACCAAGTGAACAGCCAACACCAGATGTTGAGGTGATCACACTGTAGTCTGTAGCATTAAAACCTCCAGGTGACTACAGTGATAGGAGAAAAAAAGGAAGGGGAGAGGAATTTATGAATGACTTCACACAGTACTAAGGAGCCTCAGAATACAGGTGCTGGATTATTTTATTATTATATGTGAATGTTACGACTGCTAAAAACATTGTTTATTACCAATCCTCTTTTGTCAGTGTTACTCATATGCAACAAGTCATCTGTAACAGAAGGTAAAAAAAGACTAACTCACTAGGTGACAAAAATATAAACACACTGCTGCATGTATAAATACTGCTATGTGTACATTACCATTAATGTTGGCTTGTGGTCTGTAAGAAAACAAAGTTAAAGCAGTGTGTGCTTGTTACACAGGAAATTAGAATGTATTATACAAAACAAATATACTGAAATATAAATTTCCTGATAGAACAGTGAAAATACAGCAACGTTGATGTTTACTAAACATTAATGAATATCTATGAAGAATACTGAACATTTGCTGAAAGGACAATAACTAGTTCTTACCTCTTATAAGATGATTTTCCTGAAACTGCAAAGTATATAAATATCAGCAAAAATGTTTATTTTTACTACAGGATTGTCATATGGAGTACTTTAAGAAGCAGTAATTTTTATAAACTGTGTTCAACTGAAATTACACTTCCTGTGATTTACACTAAATAATGAAGTTTATAGTTATTATGTCCACTCAGCAAGTTGTCTTTAACTTTAGTAACATGCTTTAAGTCAGTGGTTCTCAAACCTTTTACTTTACTTTACTTTGCTTGGCAGACGCTTTTATCCAAAGCGACTTACAAGGAGCTAGCGCTGGGTGTCTGGCTCAGAGACACACCTGGTAGAGGATGGATTAGGAGTCAGACGGGGTTCGAACCCACAACCTTCTGCCTTCCAGTCTGACGCTTAACTCATTGAGCTACAATGCCACCTTTTTTACACTGGGTACCACCTCAAAAAATATTTGTCTTTCCAAGTATCACCAATAAGACCGAAGATTGGGAAGTAATTGGTTGCATTTATTTTGTTACATTTACTTAAGTAACTTTTTGAGAAAAATGTACTTTTAGGAGGAGTTTTATTGCACCAAATGTTTTACTTTTACTTGAGTAGTTTTGTGAGGAAGACAGGCTTCTTACTACGCTGCATTAGACAACACTTAACTCATTACTTTTGTATTTTGACAGTTATTTTACAAATTTAGTTTCACCAATCAGACGTAGCAACAATGAACAAATGACTCTGTTTTCTACCGTTGCTACATTGATTGAAGTTGTGCAAAGTGTAATCTGGCCTCGTCCAGTGAGCGGAGACAGTTCATCTGGTTTTATTTATTATTTGGCTTAAATGTAAAATTTTCGTCACAAGTTCTCAGGTGTTCCTGCGTACAACTACAGGGAACCTGCATACCACAAGTGGTACCATAGTTTGAGAATCACTACTCTAAGTAATTGCAGACATACAGTACAGGAAAGTCCTTTTAAGCCTTCATTGACATATTAATTGATATAGTTCTTACCACTTGTTTTTGCACAGAGAAGAGCCACTGTCAGTAAAATAACACCCGCAGTTACTCCAAAACCACTCACGATTACAAACAACATTCTTATCAGTGTTCCTGTTAGGGACAACAGAACAAGCCACAAACAAGTATCAATATAGATACTAAAGAAAAGGAATTAATTTTAACTAAGCAAGACACCAAATATACATATCTAAAACATGTTTAGAACCCCCTAACCCTAACCCCATAACCGTAGCCCATAACAGAAAATGTTTCATGACATAAACCTATTGTATGTAAATAGGTTTTAATAATGAATCATTTATAATTTAAGAGTTTTTAAGTTCATTTAGGATATATTTAGCATTATTACCCAAAACCATAGAAAAAAGGATGACTTTTTTTTAAACAGTACGATATCTAACGATATCTGGGGGGCAGTAGCTCACAGCAGTAGTCTATTAACTGGTTTAAAGACAACAAATGACAGGTACTGTCAGCTGTCCAAAAACCATTTCCCAAAGATAGAATAATATGTCATCAAGACTGAAGTTACTGTACATGTGCATAATGCTACTTTTGTATTAAAATATTTGTTTTTGCAAACAGAAAAGTTTTTCCACTCAATTAAAAAATCACACAATGAAAAATATCTATTTTAAGATGTCTGCGTGACTCATTAGGAAATTCTGTCACCTGATTCTGGTTTCAATGGTGGTATAGATGTAGGTTCTGAAATGAAGAAATCAGTGTTACTTGGTTAGACTTGACTAGAAGTCTCCTGTTGATTATATACTTTCTAAATTTCACAAACAGTAGTTCTTATACCTGTGGCCATAGTAGATGTTTGCATACTCTGGGTCATACTGGACGGTGTTTTTCCAGTATCTTCAAAGGAAACAAAATAAGATTTTAGAGTCAAATGTACAGTAGATTCTGATGTCATAAAACAATTAACATCGACTCAAATCAGTTTTTCTTCCGGCTATTTGGTGTCTTGTCCCAGGACTCCTCAACATGTGAGCTGTAATCAGGGGAACTGGGAGACAAACCCTGACAACTGCCCTACCAGTTGGGCTACGTTTGACTTGTTGTGTATCATTTTAACAAGATACTACATAACAATGAGTTTATCGTAATAAATTCACTCACATTTTATGGTGATGGAGGGTGTTTCCCTGTGTGGAGATGTAGAAGTTGATGGAGTTGATGGAGACTGACTCTTCACTGTGACTGCGTCTGTCTCTGTGATCACCGGTGGATACACTGTCAGTTTAGGTGGAGGAGCTGAAAGTCAAATGTAAAATTTTATTTAGATAAAATAATAGTAATAATACCTGTTTCATTTGTAAAAAGGATAGACTGCCACAGACTGACTGAGTCTGTCTCTGTAGCCACGTGTGTATTTGATTAAATAAGTGGAATCTGTATTGAATATCAGTATTTCCTGTTAATAGCTCAAAAACAACATGTTCATGGAAATACATTTACTCACGGTGTATGGTGATGGAGGATGTTTCACTGTCTGGAGATGTAGAAGTTAAATCTCCGAGCTTCACAGTGTAAAAACATTTCACTTGAACCTCAGCCGGTAATCTCTGGTTCGTCATCTTCATCAGCTCAGTCCCTGCTAATGTCTGCAGACAAGACGAGTCTCCAATTGTTCTGTGTCCTTTCAAAGTATTGAACTGACACTGATACACAGAAACAGATGATGGAGGCTGACACTTCAATGTAACTGAGTCTGTCTCTGTGATCACTGCTGGATTCACTGTCAGTTTAGGTGGAAGAAGAGCTGAAATTCAAAGGTTTAAATATGTAAGATAAAGTGATTAACAGTTGCATCTTTGAAATAGCCATACACCTAAAATAGGCTACACCAGACTGAGTCTGTCTCTGAGATCACTGGTGGATTCAGATGCTCAAATTGTAAAGTGTGAGGTGAGTGTTTTAATAAATATCTATGATTAATGTAAATGTTAGTGTGAATAATTATATCTATTATTTAATCTATTAACTCTATGAAAATACTTGTTATTCAACATTATTGTTAGACTCACAATGAAGTGAGACTTTTGAAGTCTTCAGACACAAGTGAGACTGACTCACATCATCTGATGCACTTTATTGAATTTTGTACAGCTCCCTTTTTATTCATGTTGTTCCTGAAACCTGCAAACAAGCCTAAAGCCTAAATGTGTTGGGAGCTCTTTGAAAAGACAAATGATGAAGCCCAAAACCACTTAAAAGTAGAGCTTCATCCCCATGTTGAAAGCCAAGGATGTTTGTTTCTTCATAGGTTGTAAGTTACAAAAGAAAATATAGTTACTTACCTTGTATGATGATGGAGGACGTGTTACTGTGGAGAGACTGATACTGTCCTCCTCTTCGCTCAGCAATATAATAACATGTAACTTCAACCTCTGCAGGTGAACTCTGATGTATCATCTTCAGCAGTTCAGCTCCTGCCAGTCTCTTCCGACAAGCAATAACTCGGGACATTTGTTCCTTCACAAAGTAGAGATAACACCGAGTCACAGAAACAGATGATGGAGTCTGGCAGCTCACTGTGACTGACTCTGTCTCTGTGATCACGGCTGGATACACTGTCAGTTTAGGCCGAGGAGCTAAAAGAGTAAATGTATGTTGCATAAGTCAAGTAGCTCCATGTTTCCACTATAAAACCTTTACTTAAAACTAGTTAAAGTCAATTTATTTGTGCTGACTTTACATATCATGCTGACATCAGTCCAAAGTATTTACTCACGTTGTATCACAAAAGAGGACATGCTACTCTCTGGAGACTGATATACTACAAGGTAAAAACATGTCACTTCAACTATAGCAGGTGAATTTTGGTTTGTGATCATCAGAAGTTCAGTTCCTGTCAGTGTCTTTAGACAAGAGAAGGATTTGGCAGATTTTCTTCTCATAAAGTTGAAAAAACACTGAGACACAGAAACGAATGATGGAGTCTGACACTTCAGTGTGACTGAGTCTGTCTCTGTGATCATCGATGGATTCACTGTCAGTTTAGGCCGACGGAGAGCTGAAAAATGTCACGTGCATTTAATGAATAACTCAAATCTTCAGTGTATATAAGACATTTCTTCTTGATAGAATAATAAATAAATTCACTCACGGTGTATGGTGATGGAGGATGTTTCACTGTCTGGAGATGTAGAAGTTAAATCTCCGACCTTAACAGTGTAAAAACATTTCACTTGAACCTCAGCAGGTAATCTCTGGTTCGTCATCTTCATCAGCTCAGTCCCTGCTAATGTCTGAAGACAAGACGAGTCTCCAATTGTTCTGTGTCCTTTCAAAGTATTGAACTGACACTGATACACAGAAACAGATGATGGAGGCTGACACTTCAATGTAACTGAGTCTGTCTCTGTGATCACTGCTGGATTCACTGTCAGTTTAGGTGGAAGGGAAGCTGAAATTCAAAGGAAAGCAAATAAAATATGTTTAATTATTAACAACAACCTAATCAAACAAATTGCAATTTACAAAAAAACACAACTAGAATAAAGTCAGACACTGACCTTGTGCTTTTGTCTCACAACACAAATCTGTTGGAACAAACTATGTGTTAAACTGTTAAATTGATGTAATAATTGTGAATCTTATCATACTTTTGTCAGCCTGATATGAAAGTTTCTCCACAATGTAATATCCTAAAATGTTCTATATTAAACTGATTAAATATAACTTACACATTAGAAGGAATAACAGCAGGTGTTGAGTCATGTTGAAGCTGAATAAAGTTAATGTCCAGACTTACTTCAAATACAACACTACTCTTTCTGCCAACTCTGACTTTAACCTGAAGTAAAATGTAATTTTGCGGAAGTTGCCCTCAGGGAAACCACAGCGAGTGTCAAAACTGAATCTCGAAAAAAGGAGGGTTGCAACATACGCAGATCTCTATTTATTAATAAATAGAGATGACATCTACCACCATGTCTCCAAGGGGTACTTAACACGACCAAAGTTTGTGGTGCGAAACTTAGAATGTGTTTCTAATATCTATAGTCTGTCATCCATTGTTATATATTTGCATATAGAATTAAATACATGTTATTTTTCTAAAATGCTACCATGATGTGAGAGTGACTATTGTGAGTATACTATTTATTTATTAATTTATAAGATATTACTGAGCGCAGATAGGCATGTACCAAATAGAACAAAGACTATGAATTAAAATGAAAAAAATAGTAATAAATAATGCATTTGGGCAGCATGATAGCTCAGTGGGTAGAGTAGTTGTCCTCCAACCCACAGGTCAGTGGTTGGATTCTCAGTCCCCATAAAGCTACATGTCGAGGTGTCCTTGGGCAAGGCACTGAAACCCCATAGTAGTGCTGACACAGGTCTAGCAGCTGTCCAAACAACAATTTCCCCAAGCGGATCAATAATGGGTAAATTATTATTATTATTATTATTATTTTTATTACCTCTGTATGAGTCTGACTATACTATACTGGTTTTCCAGCTGATGAGAAAACAGATCTTCTAAAGTTCAGAGCTTCTATTGCTTTCTAAGTTAAAATTCAAGAATTTTTTTAAGAGTCGGTACATCTTTAACTGCCAAAATGCAAAATGGGTCTAAGTTATTAAGCATTGCTTGGTATTAAAATTTAGTTAATTGTCTTATTTCCCATTCTTTGTCATTTCTGTCCTCTATCAGATGTGAAGAATTTTCAGAAACTTTTCAACCAAACCAAACAAAGAATATAAATGTAGCACAGTTACCACTATTGCAAGCACAGGCAAACAAAGTTGCAATCCATCATTTAACGTCAAGATTCAAACTAATTATTCTGACTTATTTACTTTTTTATTTATTTATATAGTTCTTATGCAGGTGAAAACACACATTACATGCAGAGATTTCATAAACTATACTATAAAAGATTATAATTTAACATGTTTTATAACAGGTCATTGGTTGGTCACTGTCAGCTGCTTTTTATGTCACTTCCTATTTTCAATGTGCCCACAGCCTGCTGTAGACCTTGTTGTCAGGGCTGATGCAGCAGGCTCCTCAGAGATAGTAGCGTACACATGGTATATCTCACACTAGAAAGAAAGAAACCAACTGTAACTATAATCAGCTATAGCATATATGAACTGATATTGCAAACATATTAGACAGTGTTCTTCATGTCATACGTACAGAATGAAGCTCTTGTCTGTTTAGTTTCTCAGAACCTGATAGGAAGTGAAAGTGTGATTAAAAAGTATAGTTCATATGATTGATGTCACTGTGCTACACTGGGATAATAGGATAGTGATGTTACCTAACCGCTATACATTACCAGTAACGTCGGCCTTTGTCCTAAAGAAATAAAGAAAGGAGATTACACTGTAGGACAACAATCATAATACCCAGAGGAAGATATTTTTCCACAAGTTATTTCTGATCACTACCGTTAAAAAAGGGTTTGGTAATAAAATGTTGAATTGTGAATGAGCTTTCTGGGCTGATTCATCAACTGCCCTGTTGTCCTCAAGCAACGTGCCTAATATAACGGTAGTTCTGCTCAGAGGCTGCATATGAAGACTAGCTGCAGCTACGTAGCTGAAGCAAATAATCTAAACTTCATTATGAAAGAATGGTGATATATTACCTCTTGATAGAACATCCTTATGAAAAAATGTGAAAAGCAGAGAGAAAAGTGTTCAGTCAGTCGTTTCTGATATTCTTTACATACTCTGACTCATTCAAAGTTGGATGACTTGTAACATCTTATCGTTTTTACGGAGGCATACAGTAAATTAGTGCTTTGTGCCGAATATGTATAACGATACAGACATTTAGCTAACTGCAGTCCAAGCTGAAACAAACTGTGTGGTGTCTCTGTGATCGGTTTGTTTTATGTTTCTAGTTTAACTTTCTACATTCTCTACGACAAAACTCTATACAGTATTGTGTGTGTGTGTGTGTGTGTGTGTGTGTTTGTGTGTGTGCGTCTTCTCATAAAGTTGAAAAAACACTGAGATACAGAAACCGATGATGGAGTCTGACACTTCAGTGTGACTGAGTCTGTCTCGCTGATCATCGATGGATTCACTGTCAGTTTAGGTGGAAGGGAGGCTGAATTTAAAAAATATTTTATTTTATTGTAAAAATTAAAATAAAATCTATTAGTCAACATATCTAAAATAGCTACTACTAACCTTGTGATTTAATCTCAACAAAGTAATCTGTTGGATAAAAATGTGTTAGAAAGGAGCACATATTTATTTATATCCAGTCTACTTCACAATTTGCATTTTTCAAATGCTTGGAGATAAAATGTTGCGTACTACTGTTAAGTACGGAGCCCCTTAGGGGTCAGGTGGTAGAAAAAAAAATCCAGGTGGAAACGTGGTGGGAAAAAAAATCTGAAGAA
>JAUMHJ010000161.1:0-10424 GCA_032361105.1 Microctenopoma lineatum
GGGCGCTTCATGTGGGGGGGGGGTGGGGGGACAGCTGTGTGCTGTAAATGGCCTGGTGCCGCGGTCACTTCGTGGACGTGAGTAATAAACACATGGAGTCTGTATTTACACAGCAGAACACAGATCACAAATCCAGGACTGGATTTCTGTGCTGACATGAATCCTCTGGGAGGATTTGTTGTTGCACTGAAAACAGAAACTTGACGACAGATTCAACTGTATTTTTATAGAGTCTGTTCAGAATGACATTAGTGAACAACAAGTTTAACTGTCTAATAAAACCAACTATATCCCTCTGAACTCATCAGCTGCTGGTTTATTGGGATGTTTAGGACACTTTGACCTCTTCAGGTAATTTGTCCACTTTCAGTCTCCTGGGAATAAAAACAGTGACCATCAGAACTAATATGAAATGCAGTGGTCTTTAAGATCAGTATCAAAACAAGTTTGAAGTTGGAAACGTGTGAAATCAGCTACAGAAGAAAACCAGTGAGAACATCTCCTCTGCCGCCACCAGGGGTCAATGTAAGTTCATGTTTGAACTCCAGGCGCCTCCTTAATTCCTCTGTGCTGCCTTTTCAATGTCACAGTTTCGATTACAGATGACCTTTTGGTCTCGCGTGGCGACGTTCACGTCACGGTGCACGTTCCTCCTGAAGCAGCCCAGTAAATAAACGTGACTGCTCCTCAGATACGTGCAGAATAAACTCAGAACCTCTTCTCTGCCTCAGTGACTGCAAAACCGTCTAATGTGTGGAGTCAGTAGAAACAGTTTCATGGATCCAAGCATTGACACAAAAAGTAAAGCTCTCAGATACCCAACAACAGTGTTATACACAGCATGGTATCCACTCGGTGGGGTTCGTGTCCTCACAAGCGGGACGTGTGTGAGTGTCTTTATATATATGGATGTAGATGTAGAAAACCAGAATCTTCTTACAGACAGAACTAAATGCTAATAAACTAATAATAAATAGTTTGGAAAGTGTGAACCCTGTTTCACACCCTACAGGCCTGAAGTAGCCGGGGGAGAAAACGGAAAACCACAACAGAGCAAGACCAGGACTGTGGAGCAAGGCACAGGGAGGTGATAAATAAGAGGCCGAGATGACAGGAGGAGGGGGCCGAGCAGGCGAGGTGAAGGCGAGGACGCACAGGGGATCAGCGCAGGGACAATGATCATCACATAGAAGTGAGGAGAGATTTTTTGACAGATGGTGAATAAAAGCAGAAAAAGGTGTTTTGATGTTCGGGACCATTTGGATCTCATACCACAGAACAAGGAGACATGTTGTCTCCTTACACAGACCACATTTGATGGTTCCTGCAGCTTTGGTTTTTCAGAAAGGAACGGACTGGGATGGAAAAGGACACCTGGACCTGGCATCTTGATCCAAACAGCACCGTAGCATAAATACACTGCTGCCCTGTTAGAACAGCGGGCAGCAGGGAGCGTGTGGTTGAGACTGTGTCTTGACCTCAGTTAACCACCAGATGTCGCTGTTCACACTTGGACTGAAACGCAAAGCTTTAAATCTTTAAATGAGAGGGCGGGAGAAAAACTGGAGACAGGTATGTGATCAAGGGTCGAAGCAGGAAAGTATCAAACACGAGACTGTAAGGATCAAGACCAGGTATAAGTACACACAGTACTAATGATGGAGAAAACACGAGAGCAGCACACGAGAGGAGGCGGAGAGAAAAAAGTCCCTCTAGGAGGAAGAAACCTGCAGCAGAACCAGGCTCAGCGTGGGCGGCCATCTGCCTCCACCGGTTAAGGTGAGTGGACAACAGGCAAATCAAAGACAACAACAGGAAGCAGCAGACGAAGCAGCCAAAGCTCCGAGCTGGGGGTTCCTGCAGAGACGAACAGAGAGAGAGAGAGCGTCAGGATCACACAATCAAAGCTGATGTCAGCGTCACCTGTGCTTCACTGCGTATTGATAATTTACAGTATCTGTAAGAAAAACAAAGAAAACTGAAATAACTTGCATATTTTTATTGGGTTTTTCATTCAAGCATGCGTTTAGACTCAGACATAAAAAGAGGCTTTAAAGTCAGATTCAAATGTAATTTCTTTGTTTACGCATCACACATTTAATCAGTGGCCTGCATAAGTTCCAATAGTCTTTCCAATCCAGTTATTATATTCTTGATGGCAGAGGTCAATGAATGCAGCTGGTGCAACACATGCATGTGTGTCACTTGCCCCAAAAGAAATGACACCATAAATCTTGTTGTTGTAGACCAACCCCCCTCCAGAATCACCCTGGAAAAGAAGAACAGTCTCACAGTTCAGTCCGTTACCACAGAACCCCAGTCGTGAGCCGCGAGCCAAACCTTAGTGACACAACACAAATATCTGAGCATGAATAATTATCTACCAGGCAGAAGGAAGCTGCCCCGTATTTAAACCTGCGATCACGTTGATTTGTTTTTCATACCAGAACATGTATAATCTTGTAGACGAAACCAGACTTAAATTATGAATCATGTTAAAAATTGTGATTGTGGTGGAATATTCTTTAGCAGATACAATATTTTTATTATTTTATTCCAGATACAGGTCAAGAGATTTAAAGCATTGTCACCTAAATTTAATGCTTATAGAAAACTTGATTTGTTGTTTCTAAACATCTAAAACCAGCAGGTGTTGGAAGTGACATGTTCTGTGAGGAATATACCAGCTGAGAGTCGAAGCCGTCCGTGAAGACGTTGTAGTGAGTTATATCACATCCACTACAGCGCTAAAAGCAACTTACATGAGATATGTCCACTGTAGCACTTTGGCCACAGATCACATGATGACGGGAGACGATATTCCACAAATGTGAATTCTGCATACAGCTCCAAAATTTGGTGCAATGATCAAGTTGGATTTGTCCACAATGCAGAGTTTGTAAAACAGCATTTTCTAGGGTAGATAGAGAAAAGACAGCTTCCACAAAAAAATACAATACAAAAAGAAAACTATTGTTGTGTACGAGCATTGTGATGATTTAATGGATCATATTTTATTATATTTCCAAAAAGACAAAGTCTCACTTCTTTCGTTAAAGGAGCCTGTGGTGGTGGCACCGTGACCTGCAATGGAAACTTGTTGACCTCTGGAAAATCAAAGGAAGATATAAGAACCTTTTTTTCTCTACATGACGACAGGAACATATTAACAAGCATGTTAACTGCAGTATGTGTGGAGAGGAGAAGAGGAAGAACCTTCATAGCTGCTGTTACAATACAACCAAAATGAAGAAAACCAACTAACTACAGTAACAACAATGGGCATCAGAAAACTGTTATACTTATTTAATTGACTGAAGTTTTTATTGACACATAAGACCATCATTTTAAAAGCAATCCAGTCTCCGATTCTCAGTCCCGGCAAAGCTACACCTGGAGGTGTCCCTGGACAAGACCCTGACACCCTGACCCTTGGTGCTGGACAGAAAGGTATCAGTGAAGTCATTGAAAGCTGTTGAAGGGAATGTGAATCTTTGGGAAACCTTGGGAATCTTGATTAGACTGGTTTAGTTTTGTGCCTAGAACTCACAGCTTTGGTGCCTTGGTACAGTCAGGATGTCCCACGGGCTGAATATTAGTGGGGTAGGGGAGCTGCAGCAACATGAGGTCGTGAACTTGATTGTTGTTGTCCTTATAGATCACAGGCTCTGATATTATCTCCACTCTTTGTCCTGGACCTGGGTGAACACCAACCACTGCAAACATAGTCCTGCAGGACCAGAACCCAACAGAGGTCAAAGGGAACGTTAGTCTGACAGTGTGGCCCGTCAACGCAAACGGCCGCTAAGAATACTCATAGTTAATGTAGATTTATGAAAGTCATTGTTTCACTTTGGTTTGAACTCTTAGTCTTCAACAAGGGGAATAAGGGACAGGTGTCTTTCTTAAAAATGCCGCAGCACAAAGAGCCACGACCGACTCGTGACGCGTTGCACTCTCAGGTAAAGTAGGTCGTTCTCACCTCCCTTGCTCCCAGCAGTGAGCTGCAGTTAGAACCCAGCGGTCCGAGATCAGAGATCCACCACAGCTGCCAACGATTCCATCGGGATCAATGCTCGAGAGTCTGACGTGGTAATGGCGCTCGTTGTTGCCACACGGTTGACCTCCAACGATTCTCTTGTGTAGACCAACCCTTGTGCTCACTGCGAAACCTAAACAGAAAGGAAATCTGCTAGGATTGGACCGGGACCAGAACTCGTTGTGCCCGGCACACATGCTTAACATGGTGATAATAAACAGACGGTGCACCTGATGCTTCTGCCTCGTTCACAGCAAACTTCATACTCACAACTGTCGGGATGTTAAAGTCCGTCAGGAAAAGACACAATATTAAATATAAATAGACGTCTGGCTGCTAAACAAATGAATGAAGACATAATGTTACGTGTTCCTAGTGAACTACCTACCAACCCACAGCAAAAGAAGAAGAGGAGTCATCTTAACGGTCCTCCAGCGACTGAGCTGCCGTCAGACAGTTCATTTATACTCAGCCACTGAACCCACCAATCATCTCGCTCTGAGTGGATACGGTCAAACATTTATTTAACTGATTAGAGGAAGTTTACTCTCACCACTCACGGCCTAGATTAGCTGATAACGAGTGCAGACAGACAAACAGGGATCCAAAAAGATGGTAAGTATCTGAATGAGGTCAAATACGTTTTATGTGTCATTTCCATGCATGTATGATCTGTTACACATAACTCTGTTAGCACTGCTGCTTGACCCGAGTTCCCTGTTTCCTTCTTGGTGTCTCATGACAATGAAGAATCCTAGAATGAAATCCTAATACTGTTCAGAGTTCAGGTCTCTCAGACAGTCATAAAACCCTTCAAACAATAAGCCTTCGAACCTACGGCAGCACTCAGCTGGTAAATACAGTACGAATCACATTTGAATATGTATCCAGGACTCTGCATTCATACTTTAATCAGTTAAGCTATGAGTACAGGTCGTAACTGGACAGTTAGTGCGACGTGTTCATAAAACCACTGTGTCATGGTCATGGCTTGATGTCGTGCTGATGTGCACGCAGCACAAACGGCTTCTCACGGCCGCAGCAGAAGTTACAACAGGAAGTGTGTGAAACGAGTCATTCCCACGTGACTCTGCAGGATCTTCACAGCTGACTCACTGCAGACGCGCACACGTCCGAACAGAATCAGTACTTGGGCTCTGTTCATTCTAAAGTTTTAGGGAAGGGAAACCTCAGCATGCAGCCTGCAGCAGGACTGAGAATCAAACCACCAACCCGACGTGACGGCTGTACCCACCTCCTGGTGTGGTTCGTCAACTTTATCCATCTGAAGTTCCCACAGTTCTTGGAACCAGTACACTTCTTCTCCATTCCTCAGGAATCCTCTCACTCTCACCCACTCTCACTCCATCCGTACTGATCCTCTCGTCTTCCTGCTCCACGTGTCCTCACCTCTCTCTCTCTCTCACAACCATCAGCTCCTCTAATTATTCCTTCCATCTTCTCAGCACACTCTCCTGGCTTGTTAGCACGCTGTCCTTAATCAGCCTAACCTGCTGCTCATCCTTTCCAGCTCAACCTCTACAGATGTGAGCTTCACTATAACTCACTATAAGCCTCCTAACACTCCTGGCCATGGACCCCCAGGACATGGAGGCTGTGGCCCAGTGGTCCAAGCCCACAAACTTCAAGGAGCTGCAAAACCTTCTGGGGTTAAATTGAATCACTGGAATCATCGAGGAATTGTTTCAGCCCTAACAACTTGTTTGTTTTAGGTAAAAGCAGCTTTTCCGTTTTAAACTGTTAAACTGAAGCCTGCTATGTAGAAGTAATATACATATACTAGGTTTGGCACAGGTCGGAGCTTTGCAGCTGCGTTCCCCTCCCTCCGCTCGTTTGGACCCCTAAAAACAGAGGGAAAACATTTCTGCTCTATTCGTAACAACGCTGCACCGTGTGGATGAATGTGGAGCTCCAACGTCTGGTTATTTATGTTTAGCTGCTGCTTAATGATCAAAATCAACACACCTTCAGCATCTTTTAACATCACGTTCCTACCGATCACAGGAGAGCTGGGTTATTTTAGGTTGGATCCCAGTTCCATAAAATTAGTAATAAACGTTAATTTAATCCGGACATTAAGGCTCTAAGGTAAATACTACTATGTTAAGTACATTTAAATGCAGTATTTACTTCAAGTACAATTTCATTAGATTCCTTGTAATATCAGTTCTTTTATTTTGAAGGGTTCAAAATATATGGCAGCAGTCCACAACTAAATAAAATGAAAGACTCCTCCACAACGAGGAAGAGGCTCCTTTTATGATTCTAATAACGGCTCTTCTTTTTCAGACGGGGACCTAAAGTGAGGGGCCGGCTCATCGCTGCAGGCACCAACATGACACGGATGGAAATGAGTTTTAATGAGACACGGGACATTTTTATTGAGGCAAAGACTAGTACGTGATTCTGTCATTAGGCAACAGAGGAAATGCAGGTGATGTCAGGATGATGCATATTAATATGTATAAGTAAATGTTGGTGACTGTGGCCTTTAACATTTAAATCATGTGTTTTTACAGCAACAATGTTTAACGTCTATATTATAGAGACAGAATAATTATTCTCATGTGTTTATAAGGATCCTTAGGAAGGAAACAGATTCATATGATCACAGAGCAGGAACAGAACCACGCTGCAGACGGTCCGTGTCTCCCTGCTTTATCCGCCCAGTACGTCGTGGGAAATTTCCAGGCTAATAAACAGTGTGTGAAACAATCGGATCAACCTCGGATCGAGTGTGAACATGTGGTTGTTGCATAATGATAAAAAAACGAGTGGTGGCGTAATGTGAGCTTTTTGGTTTTCATTACAGAAGATGCATCGCAGCTACAAACACGTTCCTGCAGGTAACGCTGGTCACAGACAGCTCAGCTCAGAGCTTTATGGGGAGAGAGAAGGATCGCGTGGTCCTGGCTCGGCTAAATCACAGATGGTCCAGCTATAGATCTGTTCACTTAAAATCTGCCTGGTCAGAATAGTTTAAATGAAGCAAACGGCACTTTATTCGCTGTCAGTGATCAGTAGTGTCCTGCAGCGTAACCTGTTCATGTGTTGCTGTTCTACAGGCGTTTTTGGAATAAATTCTCAATGCCAGTTCCTAAAAACCATACAACGATGCATTATTACGTTCATATGTTTCCGGTGTGTTCTTTACTGCCTCAGTCTCCAGCTGTATATTACTTTTTATGACTTTTCTTGTCTATGCTTTAAAGGCCTGATTCGATTATCTGCCAACCCGCTGCACACGGATGAACAGCGACACGCTCCTCACAAACACATTTAAATGTAGCGCAGCCGTTCTCATCCGTGTGTGTGATAGCTTAATAATGATATATGTAGGCTGTTCTGCTGCTCGAGCAGTCTGCAGCCCACAACTGTCTGCTTCCACGTATTTATTATCTGCTTCTACATGTTTATTATCAGCCTCATATGCGCAGAACATCTGCACACGTCTGCACATTTGGAGGTGGCTGAGAACTGCTGGCGGCTGCTGTGGTTAGCTGTGTAATGTGTGTGGTGCAACCGGCCGTGTCTCAATACACATCCTTTAACGGACACGTGCGTCCGGCTGATGGAAATATTACATTTAAATAATGTAATGTTGAGATGTTCATACCAACATCTTCACTAGTTAAGTGTCTTTTTTGGAGCAGACTGAAGACAAAGGCGGACACCTTCTAAAGGCGTTGGGCAGAGAGCAGAGGACACGGGGAAGCTTCTTTCAGCGTCGGGGAAACAAATGTCCCTTGCAGCACTGTAGAGAGGACAGAGCGTGACCGCGAAGTGTCGGTAAGGACGCAAGGACAAGTGTCGGAGAGGACTTCACTTAACAGCTTCTGGTCCCTGACGCGAGGCGGCGTTGCTCTGAAAGGAACAGCTGCAGGCAGATCACAGAGGGACTGACCTCTGACCTCACTGTTCCACGACAGACGACTAAAGGCGCCATCACACCTCCAGATGTTGACATCTGACGGTTAAGGCCCAGTGATTTCCACCAGCTGAAGACAGAACACGTCTTTTCTGATGATTCGTTTGCAAGAGCTCAGCAAAAAGCTTGTTGGCTCGGCTACATGGGTAATCCCTCGTTAATTTCATGTGGGATCAGTCCTGAAGAACGAAGACATTTGTCAAATCTGCCAAAAGACTGGGGGTGGGGGGGTGGAGTCCAGTGTATGAAAACCTTCCAATATGTAAAAATAAAAATAAATACGAGAACATTCAAAGGAATGGAAAGGAAATGCTCAACATCCTCCAGTGACAGTAGAAACATTCTGGCATTTCCTCTTCTCTCTACAGGACGAAGACGTCCCCCTGAACCTGACGGAGCAAAATAAGAAAAATAACCAGTGATGGTAAAATGTGGAAGGAAGAAATGTTTGTGTGTGTGTGTGCGTGTGTGTGTGTGTGTGCGTGCGTGCGTGCGTGCGTGTGTGTGTGTGTGTGCGTGTGTGCGTGTGGTGTTTAGGTAAAACAAGGTTGCTGCTGCAGCCTCCAGCAGCTTGTCTGTGGGTGAGCATCCTAATGTGAAGTGACAGGGGTAAGAGAATAGGCTGCTGGTCCTGTGGGGGTGGGGGGTGGGGGGGTTAATGTGTTGACTCCCTGATTTTGGCCGTGAGGTTGGAAAAAGGAGCTTTTTGTTTATGAGAAGAAAAGAAAAAGGAAGTGGAACAAAGTTAGTTTTTCTGCCCCTCCAGTGGTTTGTGCTGAGAAGCAAACGGGCAGAACAGAACCAGGACGGGACGAGCCGGGTGAGCGCAGAGGAACCAGGTGGAGCTCGTTCCTGCACCGTGTTACCGAAGGTTTATGTTTCCTTTAGCAACCAGCGCTAACTAGTCAGTGATGGTCCATCAGTAATCACCCTGTGGGTCGCTCCTCTCAGCACGTCCTGGGTCCACAGGCGCCTCTTTCTCATGCAACAGGAGGAAGCTGCAACTTCAGACCTGAAACTAATTTTTTCTGAATTCTTTAGTAGCTAAACTCCCTCTGCTGGTTTTATTTACTTTAGCAGGAATTATTTACTAGCACTTCTTTTAGTAAACGCTCAGCTGCCTCGTCATAGGCGACAATGAAGGTCTCCTCCCCTTCTTTCTTTCCTCTCTCTCTCTCTCTCTCTGTTGCATGCTGGGAGTTTGTGTGCGAGTGTGGAGGCCTGGAGTGGAGTGAGCGTGTGGGACACTGGGAGTTTCGGTGCTGTTTTCGGCTTTTTTGCGGTCTATGACTGTGTTCTCGGCGTGATCAGGTAAGGGAAAACTTTCTGTGGGGGGTGGTGGTGCGTGCCGGCGGGATGGCGTCTGCCGAGGCGCCGGCCTTGTCTATCCGGCACGGAGTGCGTGTCATGCCCGACCCGGCGGTCAGTGTGGAGACGGTTCTCCTGGCTGTGGGGGAACAGGTGGGCTACGAAAACGTGTGTCACGCATCTCGTATGAACAAGGCTGTGGTGGTGTTTCTGAGGGATGTGCGGTTTGTTAACCAGCTGATAGAAAGCGGCCTGGTGGTTAACGATGAGCTTCTGTTGGTGTCCCCCTTGGCCGTCCCCTCCGTCAGAGTCACGGTCTCTGGCGTCCCGCCGTTTGTCCCGAACGAGGCTCTGGAGCGGGAGCTGCGGCGCTTTGGGAAGTTCGCCAGCTCCTTTAAGACCGTGAGCCTCGGCTGTCGGAATGAAAAGTTGAAACACGTGTTATCTCTCCGGAGACAGGTCTTCATGTTTCTGGACTCTCCCGAGCAGACTTTAGAAGTCTCCTTCCGGGTGAAGCACGCCGAGGGGTACTACATGGTGTATGCCAGCTCCGGTAGTCTGAAGTGCTTTGAGTGTGGGGATGTCGGCCACAAACGGCTCGCGTGTCCGAGAGCAGCGGGCGGCTGCGCCCCCTGCACCCGCTGACAGTGAGGGCAGCGCCGCTGTAGCCAGCGCCGCTGCGCCCGCTGTCTCTGACGGGCTCGGTGAACAGGGCGGCTCTGATAGACAGGCCGCAGACGTTCCCCCCCTCAACCCTGAAGCTGCGACTAGCGCTGCAGAGGTGGCGGAGACGTGCTCGGGGGGCGGGGCTGACACGGTACTGCTAGACAGGGAGGATCGTGGAGGGTGTGGGGGGGAGCAAAGCCAGCTGGGCAGTGACGCGGGGAGGATGGAGGAGGAGGTAGTGTCGGACTCGGAGTCCCTAGTAGAGGCGTCACAGTCACATTCAGGGGACATGTACACGCTGGAGGAGATCAATGATTTTCTGGACGACACATTTGGTAAATCAGTGAAAGTCGGGGATTATTTCCCTGATACAGATAAATTTGTCAGATCGTGCGCCACGCTGCAGAAGATCGTGGGCTTGAATTTGTTGGATGAAAAGAAAAGATTTAGGTTAAAGAAACA
>JAUMHJ010000162.1:0-10420 GCA_032361105.1 Microctenopoma lineatum
GCCTACAGGTCACATGACCATCCACCATGTTACCAAGTCTGATGAAGGCCTCTACAAGTGTAGCATCAGCAGTCGTGGAGAGTCTCCACCCAGCTGGATCTACATCACAGGTGAGGAGGAGACAGATAATTTATTAACTAAGGTGGTTGTCTATATATTAAGAGAAACATCAGTGATGATTCATAATCCAACAATAATTCTATAATTTGTCTTTTAGAGAGAACACCAACCACACCATCCTCTACATCCATCCCTTTTCATCCCCCCTCCTCTTCTCTTTTACCTATTTTATTATCTGTTACATGCTCGTTTGTTTTTTTTATCTTACTGATTCTACTATGTGTTTGGAAGAAATTTGAAGGTGAGACAAAGATTAAAATGGGACAAGACACTGACACTTGTTTAACTGTTAACATATGTCCACCTATGTTATATGGTTAATGATGATACAGTCCATTGTTTGGTTTTTAATTCTGTTAATGAATGTAACATTTTCAAAATTGCACATATATATATAATTCGTTGTTTTTTTTTTCATTTTACATGCTAGTTAGGATTGTTATATAGTAAAATATAATGTTCTCTTCCTTCTTTGCAGCTGGAAAAGTAAACGTTGAAGATATCACATATAGTGACATCAAAATATTAAATGAAAAAAGTCACCAACAGCAGCCACTCAGACAAAGCAGAGGTAATGTTTTTATTCATGTTTTTGTGCTTTTTGTTCTGGGGGAACATGGGACCATTTTCTAGACTGTGTCTTTTACTCTACCTGCAGACATTGACAAAAGAGGCTGCTGTTTTCCTGCTGAGCTACTGATCAGCATTAACATCAAAAGATATCTTAGCCTGTTTGGACATTATCCTCCTTTGAGATACAACATTTACAGCAGGGGTATTCATCTAGATTTTTTATTGGGCCAAATTGTCGTAAGGCTTTATATCTGTATTGTACTGTACCATTAATACAAAGCACCACTGCATTTTCAACCTTTTTATTTAAATAAGTGAAATGACATTAAGATTAACTGCTGGCGTCTAGTACAAATAATAAAACCTGCACAATATAGCCAGCCAGAGTTACAAACTCAAAATGACTCAAAATAAAATAAAGCCTAGAAAACATAACCAGCTTTAGTTTGACAGAAATGACACTCACATAAATTCACAGTAACAATAATTACAATTACTTTTAGTGCAAATAAGAACGAATATCACAGTCACAAACTCACATAAACAGTAATATCAATATGAAATTATGCAAATAAGAACAAACATAATTTTGAATAAAATCACAAAGTTAAACTTCTGCAAAGTGCAGGTTTGGGTAAAAACCACTCAACTTCGCTGGTAGTTTTTTGGACAACGGACCTTCATTGCGTGACGAGGACGAGACGTAAATGCTGGTCATGTGACGATAACTGTAACAAATATATTAAGTAATATAGTTGACCAATAAAAACAAGACTAAATGTAATTGATGAAATGCTAAAATGTCTCTTTATTGTCGTTGACGAAAATGGGACTTAATTTCCTCTCATTTAATTGTGGTATTATTATTTTGCAGTAGTTCTGTTTTCTGAAGAACATTTTGATCCTCGTCCCTAAGCGAAACACTCAGCGCTAGCTCGCCTAGTGCCACTTGCGGCTGCTTACTGCTCCCCCCAAAGGGGGGGTGAGTCAAATGCAGAAGACAAATTTTGTTCATTCAATGACAATAAAGCATTTTTTTTTTCTTTAAGATAACCCTGTTTCAATTGATAAAGGAGTGTGTCTAAAAGAAAATGTTGGTTTTGTCTATACTACTCTATTATATTGACTGGGTTAAATAGAATATTACTAATAAGGAGATTAAAATACAAACTAAATGCTTAAACTTTTAGTCGACTTAAACTAGACTAGACTAAAATAGTTCCATGGTTAACATAAATATTTTATTTACCTATTGTACCTGTACATTATTTGCCAAAGCATTAATATTACAACTGATAGTAGTGCTACCATTCACAGTGAATATACAACCAGTATTGGTATCACCTGCAGTTTAGTATTTGCAGTAATGTGATCTGTATTTTATTTTGCAGAGAATGATCCAGCTGTGATCTACTCAGCAGTGACAAAAGAAGACGTTAGTTATGGACAAATAAACATCAGACCAAATCTGAACAGAGGTGCAGCTGCAGGTACAGTGAGTCAACATTTTCCTCCAGCTGACAGTCTATAAACTAATCCAAGCTTGTTATATCTTGTATCTACACTCACCGGCCACTTTATTAGGCACACCTGTCCAACTGCTCATTGACGCAAATTACTGATCAGCCAATCACACGGTGGCAACTTGCACCTTGATGCATTTAGGCATGTTGACATGGTCAAGACAAACCGCTGCAGTTCAAACAGAGCTTCAGAATGAAGAAGAAAGGTGATTTAAGTGACTTTGAACATGGCATGGTTGTTGGTGCCAGATGGGCTGGTCTGAGTATTTCAGAAACTGCTGATCGTCTGGGATTGTCTGGCACAACCATCTCTAGGGTTTACAGAGAATGGTCCAAAAAAGGGAAAACATCGAGTGAGCGGCAGTTCTGTGGGCGAAAATACCTTGTTGATGCCAGAGGTCAGAGGAGAATGGCCAGAGTGTTTTGGAAAAGAGATTGGAAAAATTTTGCCTCGTCTGATGAGTTTTGATTTCTGCTGCAACATTGGTAGGAATTTGTAGCAGGATAATGCACCATGTCAAAAAGCTTAAATCATCTCACTGGTTCCTTATACATGACAATGAGTTCACTTTACTCAAATGGCCTCCACAGTCACCAGATCTTAATCCAATAGAGCACCTTTGAAATGTAGTAGAACGTTAGATTCACATCATGTATGTGAAGCCGACAAATCTGCAGCAACTGCGTGATGCTATCATGTCAATATGGACCAATATCTCTGAGGAATGTTTCCAGTACCTTGTTGAATCTATGCCACAAAGGATTAAGGCAGTTCTTAAGGCAAGAGGGGGTTCCAACCCAGTACTAGCAAGGTGTGACTAATTAAGTGGCCGGTGAGTATAAGTTTGTGCTTTACACAGAGACATAATATTGCTATTTATCTCCTCATTCAACCTTTGATGGTAGAATTACTTGTTACATTCATTTAGGTAGAAAAACACATGACAGCCAATCATTTTGCTCTTCTCATTTCTGTTATATATTAATTTGCTTATCGTGCCAAGAAGTAAAGAAATCAGAAGATAACTTAAGGGGGAAGGCTATGCTGCAATATCCAAGCTTTTCTTAAAAACTGTAAGGAAACCGAGTTCGGGGGAGTTTAATAGAGAGTAGAGAATAAACCATAAATGCAAAAATAACCAGAAAACTAAGGCCAGACTTAAACTAAATACACCGAACTAACTAGATCAAAGGAATAAGCCGAGATAAACTAAAAATCACTCATACAGAGGAAGAAAACCCTAATGAAAGGTAAACAGGAATAAATGCAGAAGAACTCAAAATCACTCAAGGAGGCACGACTAACTACAGCTAAGGAGAAACTAAACAGTGCGACTAAAAGGCTGAACATACGAAAACACAAAAACACTATCAGAAGAGGAAGACACGAAGGTTTCTAAGAAAGGGCTGGGACCGGGAGGCGACAGACGAGAAGACGGGATACCAACAGAAAGCAGGAGAACGAGAACACACACAAGGAGGAACGCGGACCGGACCGCAGACCAAGGATCATCAGATGTGGGGCAAGAAGACGGCAGACTGGCAAAGGCACATCGGGGAAGCGAAACAGGAACAAACTTTAACAACGACAGGTACAGCATAGGTGCTGAGGGTAAGTGTAATAATCCGGCGGGGAGTGACGGGCTACGGGAGAATATAAAGGAAACACAAACGAGCCGGTAAGTGGAAACAGGTGCGGGATCGAACAGGAACGTAACATGTGAATGACAGGAGGTGAAAAGAAGACCGAAAAACCTAAAACCCATAAACACAACAGGAGGGCAGGGCGATCAGGGCGGAATCATGACAAAAACAAAGCTGTGTGTGGTTGAAAGTTTAAAAAAAAGTCATGACATGCCAACAAGAGTGTTGAGATCTCTGTCAAGGTGACTGTTGCTAAATTTGTCTTATGATTGATGTTTTTAGAGGTGAATGTTGTGGGGCTCTTCAGCTGCATCAGACACAGGGAACCGTATGTGTATGATCATGAAGAAAGAAGATTATGTTATGTTGACATTCTGAAGGATAATGTAAAGGAATCTACTGTCAGGCTAGCTTTGGGTTGTTGCTGGATGTTACAGTATGTCAGTGACTCAAAACATAAATTGAATTTGGTCCACAAGCTTTTTAAGGACACTAATCAATCAAAGAACCAGTTAGTCTCCAAGTTAGTCAAGTCAAAATCCTGCAATGCAATGTAGATCATTTGTAAAGTGCACTAGGGTAGCACTAGGAGACAGTGGAGAAACCTCTTTCTTAATTCTCAACCGACAGTAACAGCTGCTATCCAACAAACTCAAGCCCATTCGGGACTAGGAAGTTATGACGGAAATCACCTAACACCTATCACTTTCTGCTGAAAATTCTCGCTGCATGAAGAAAATAAGACAAACGGTGCTGAGGTATCATGTTGTCAGAGGCTCATTAGGATACAAATATGTGACTGTGTGTCTTTGTGTTCAGAGTTTTCTCCTAATCCGGAGGTTGTCTACTCTTCACCGAAGTCGAACTTCACACCTTCACAACAGTTTGTATACTGATCTACACCTGCTGACCTGTAACTAGTCCTCAGAACATCTAACATCAGATTGCATTGTTTTATTTTGTTCCTCTATTTGTAATGTGCTTGAGTTAAGTATCATGAACAACACAATGTCAGGTTGCTGAGTAACATTTTCATTTGAATCTAATGGAAACTTGCTTATTATAAGTGATTAATGTCCACATTAACTTTACTGTTTTGTTTTTTTTTTAATTTTATTCTCTCTCACTCTTTTCTGCTCACTTGTTTCTCTGAAGGCTCAATAAACATTGCTCTTATTTGTTGTTTGTCTTGTGTGGTTCTGTGGGTTTCACAAAGCGGATGGAAAATTTGGCTTGTTCCGGTTTGTTTGTGGTTGTTTAACACCTCAGTTCTGTAGTACAAACATTCAACAACCACAGGCTATGAACACCGTGCTCATCATTCAATGGTGGGACTCTGAAGAGACGAACTTCCTCTTTAATTAGTAATATATATATATATATATATATGTTATATTTTAAATGGTTTAAACATTTTTCATAAATTTCAAATGCAGAATTGTAACTGCTTGCTAAACAATAAAATGTAAGTAAAAGATTGTATTAATCTTCTTAGATTTTGTATTAATTCATGTTGAAAGCATTTATATGAATTCAGTATTATACAAAAAGTATTTTATATAATTATAATAATTATAATAATTCCTGATTACCTAAAAGTAGTGGTGGCTGGTAAAATTATTTTTTTTGGGGGGGTTCACTTTTGCAAGTCAATTATCAGATACAGTAAATTTAATATACAATCTGCTTTTTCTTATACTTTGCATATTCAATTAATTATTGTGTTTTGTGTTTCTATTGATTGATTAATGTTTGCACTGAAGTTTTGAACAGCAAACTGAGAGAAAAAAATATATAATCTGCATCTAACCACAGTAAGATATTGTTTAAGGTTTTTTTATGTAGCGAGTGTACAGTAAGCTCTGTGGGACCATGTAATGAAGCTGGAGATATAGTGCAATTATGGATTGTAGGCGCCCCTTTGTGGCATTTTTTGGCATAGATGGTAAATCTTCAGATAACAATGGTAATCTAATTTGGATCATATGGAGTTTAGGGTTTGTTTGAAAGGCAAGCCAGTCATAAATGGTAATACTGGTGACAGGGGTGCTGGGCTGCTGCTGCAGACACTCATTAGGCAGCTACTACCCCCCATCCCCTTCCAATATTCCATAGCCAAAAAGTGATTAATAATGTCAATATTAATTTACTTTAAACTTGTTAAAAGTTTCTTTCTGCTTTAGTTTAACTTACTTTTAAGTGCTTTATGGGTATTTTTTTTCCATTGCCAAAAAGTGATTAGAGCCACCATCTACTCCATGAAAGCTATGTTATGCTTTAGCTTTTCTTTATTGTACTCTTGTGGTATATATGTACACAATTGTTTAGCATCCAATCCCCTGTACCCCCACCTCTACAAAACAGTCTAATCAGTTAATGTCATTTTCCCATTGTCAAAAAGTAATTAGAGCCAATTTTTTTACTGAAAAACATTTTCTGCCTCCAATTACCTTTACTGTACATTTACAGAACTAATAAACATCCCATTCTCCGTACCCCTCAAGACAAATCTTTAGGGCCAGTCTAACCAGTAATGTGTTGTTTCCTTATTGCCAAAAAGTCCATCAATATAATTTGTCTGAATGACATATTTTTTTGCTATTGGTTAACTATTTTAGACTGTTCTGGGATATTAAAAAATAGCAAACATCTAACTCATCTTTATTACTTTAAACACCTCTCTAATAATAATATGAATAAAATATGCCATACATGTTGCCAAAAAGTGTGTGAGAGAGAGACCTTTACTGAAAGGCCTTTTCTGGTATATTTAGCTTTACCAGTCTCTTATTAGATAAAATATGTAACTTTTCATTCATATCCATTTTTTTCAATTCAGCTTTATTTATATAGCGCCAATTCACAACAAAAGTTATCTTAAGGCACTATACAGTGTAAGGTTTAAGACCTTACAATATATAAATATATACACAAAAGTGTAGAAAACCCAACAGTCCCACTTGAGTAAGCACAGCGGAAACAGTGGAGAGGAAAAACTCCCTTTAACGCAGTGTTTCTCAAATAGTGGTGAAGGGCATGAGAATCCATTATCCATCTGCTTGTACGGAACCCTTGGCGGCACTTACTGTTGTAAATGTGCTATATAAATAAATTTGACATTGACCATGACCATTATTTTTAGCAATATTTTTCCTATGCTAACGCTAAACTAACCCCAGTTGCTAGGTGGCAGCAGTGCTCTAACTAATCAACAGGTTGCCTGTTTAACCCAAGAGAAGTAGACTGACCCCAAAACACACACACAAAAACGGCAGAGATGCAAGTGGCAAGTGATAGTGATGAGTCCAGCAACACTGCTGTGTCAGCGCATGTATCTAGCTCACAGGGCGAGACCCTGTGTCATTGCGTGTATCACTTGAAGAAGTAGTTTGTCTACTCAGTTTTGTCTGTCAGTGAGGCGCCAAACTGTGTTTAGAGGAGGAGCGTCTCCACCTGGCAACGGGATGCATCTCTGCCAAAGAAGAAAACTGGAACATCCCCAGATCCCAGGATCCTGTGAAAAACTGGAGAAACCACATGTCCACGCCTCTTCCTCCTGTCATTGCAGTTCTTGAGCACTCCAGCTTCATCTGTGCCACGTGAGCGTGTTTTCTCTGAAATTGGAGAAATTGCAATTAAAAAAGCTAAATCACCTCAATGGTAAAACCTTGGAGAAAGTAATTTTCTTGAATAAAAATATATTTTTAAAGTTGGATTCATGTACAATATGGAGTATGATTACCTAAATAATTTTATTGTTTATACTGGCTCAGTGAATCAGTAAGTGATTTAAGTCTCTCAATTAGAATGCATGCAATGATGTTTGAGATCCAGCAGGTGGCAGTTGACCTACAAAGTAACACAATATTGACACAGTATCAATACTGTTTGGGTAATGTGCCACAGTGCTTCATGAGGCCTCATCCACCCACAACTAGTAAGTAGAGAATGTACGAACACTAACCGTCAAAAAAAGACCAGAAAATATGACAAAGCTTACTTAGGGCTTGGTTTTCTCATGAACATGGTCGGACAGCCGACAGTACGAGCCTAACAAGTTAAAACAGCACCAGAGTTAATAAGCCCCAGAGTTTATCAAATGAAAAGCTGATGAGTATCGCCAACAGTCTGGTCATTTTGTGTGCTAAATGTAAAAAAACTATATAAGAAAAAGAAAAGAAAAAGATGTTTAAGTGGACAAATAATGTTAACAGTTAATAAAAAGTTTTGAATAAGATAATAGATTAACCTATATTTTGAATAGTTGCATCTGATTTTCTGAATTTGATTAGATAATCAGATTCATGGTGCCAGAAACCAAATACAGTGGTTTGTACAGATAAATAATTAAAACTATATCTTGTTTTATATCAGAGAGAACCACTGTTGTAACGAAAGAAACCTCCAGCAGAACCAGGATCAGGGTGGGCGGTCATCTGCCTCGAACATTTGGGGTAAGTGGGCAGAGGAGAGAGAAAAGAACAACAGGCAAATTAACAGACAACAAGAAGAATCAGCTGACAAAACACTAGGTGGGTTCCGAAGAAGAAGCAGCAGAACTACGGGAGAGAGAAGACAAGGCAGCATTGGCAGCAATGAGCTCTTACTATAAGCTTTATCAAAAATCTTTAATCTAATCTTTAAGGTAGAGAGGATGTCTGCTTTCCAAACCTGAATTGGGAGCTGGTTCCATGAGGGGATTGATAGCTTTTTTCATAATATATTGGATGGACCCAAGAGCACTTAAACTCAAGGTCATTAAAAAAGTTTTATTGACAAAAGACCAGAAACCCAACACACTCTAACACAACAGAATCAAAATCCCTCCACAGAATAAACTAATTGCTAAGGGAGAACTAAGTACTAAGCAGAAACTGGTAATACAATAACATGAAATCACTTCCTAAAGAAGGCTGAAAACGGGTGTAAAATACTATTAAATATTACCAAAAAACACTCCTACTGGAGACAAAAGTAAACAAGGATAGAACCAAAAAAACTTCCACAAGAACCGAGAACAGAGATCAGGTGGACAATTAACGTGAGTTAATATTTCGCATTTAAACTGAAGTCTACAGCACAGATACGACCGAGGACCGATTTAAACAGCTTCTTCTAACTTGTGTTACAGTTATTCAGTTAAAAACTCCCCAAACCCCTAAAACTTCAGCAGAGATCTTCGCTATTAACTCGACCATTGGAGACCGAAAGAAGTAGCTACTCATTTCGGCACGAGACCGGTTTTTTATGGACACATCTCTGCAAGTACAGCCCACTTATCTACCGTCATTCATTCAAGGTGGCATTAACAGAGAAAACTAACTGCACTTAGTAAGAGGATTCAAGCAGGCGTGGAGGAACGCGGGGGCGACGTTAATATGTCAGGCCCGTAATGTACAACCAGCACTGCGCCTACTTCAGTTCCGGTCCTAAAGCGTCACTCGCTGTAGGTGCGCAGTTTCAAGCGCTACAAGCTCGTGCACAGACATACACACACACACACACACACACACACCACATCTCCACCTGACAGAGCGACCCAGTGACAATGGCCTGAAATAAGAGAAGAAAATATATGAATAAATATATTAGAGTTGGAAATGAAGAAGAGGCACAACACCGGCACCATGTGATGTGGCACAGCCCGCCTACATCCGCAAAAAGAAAGAGAAACTATGTTTGGGAGCTCACGATGTACAACTAGTACAATGACAAACAGAGTTTAGACTTGAGACACTTATTTTAATCTACTAATCGCTGTTCATTAGTCACAGATTACGAAGGAAACAATGACCAGTTTAACACGGATTATATCAGTGTGTTTATTCGCACATGTGCTGTTTTGTTTCGTTAGTGGAGGTAAGATTTTCATTTAATACTGCATTTATTCACAGAGCTGAAAGAAGCAAAGAAATTATTCTGAATGTGTTACAGTTAAAATTTACAGGTTCTGGTAAACTTGTGATTTTGAACGATAACGTTAATGAAGTATTAATGTCTTTTTTTTCATATTAGCTCACAGTAACAAGTTTTCCTCAAACTCAGCAGACATTTTGTACTTTGGTTATGACAGTTTTTAAAGTCCTGAAAAAACACATTTTAGATATTCATGTTTGTGGATCAGATTTAAGTTCTTTACGAAGTAACAGTATTATAGTAATATTACAGTGTTATTATTATAATTAGCATTGTGTTAACATTCTCACATGAGAAAAAAAAGGTCAGGTAACATGTGATAACCTACAAATAAAGTTAATGAAATTTACTGATGATGTGAGCTGTGAGACTAAATTCAGTCCAGTAAAATAACAAGGTTACAGGCTCATTTAGAAAAAAAAGAAAAAAACGAAAATTTCCAGTCTCAAAAAAGGGTTTATCCAATAGCAACTGGACTTATAGGTTTCTTGACGACGTTTCGCCCTCTATCCAGAGGGCTTTCTCAAGTCTGACTGACTGGTGTGAGGAGCAGGTTTATAAACCCTATGGAACCCTCAGGTTGGTGATTGGGGGTCATCTGTGGGTTGTCCTCCCCTCTGGTTTTCACATATGTTAATGTGACC
>JAUMHJ010000163.1:0-10417 GCA_032361105.1 Microctenopoma lineatum
TGAGATTAAAGTCAGAATTCTGACTTTTTTCTCAGAATTCTGAGATTAAAGTCAGAATTCTGAGAATAAAGTCAGAACTCAAATAAAACTTTCATGGTGGCCCTAATCCTCTTCCGTACGTAGAAAATTCATACGATGTGGTGAAAGAAAATTGACTTGAGGGAGCTCAGTCAAAAGGTTATTTACCCAATAAAAGTCATCGCTGGGGGAATCCATCAGTTGACTCCATCAGCTGCTGGTCCAAACCATCCTGTCAGAAGGAGAAAACAGACTGATGTCCGAGAATTACATGTTGATTCACTTGCTCAGATTGACAAAATGAAAAGACGTTTGTAGTTTGTACTTGGCCACGTACGGCAAATAGGTCCGGTACAGAAAAAAATGAGCAGCCCACCAAAGTACTCCACTATCATTGCTGATATTATAATTGCCCACTGGGCGGTCAGGCTGTAACATGCTGGATTAAAAGGATAAAGACAGAAGAATGTTAAACTTTAACATGTTCATTTCTGAATCAACATCTTAACAACCTAAGTTTGATAAAAGGGTTAGATTTTTACCATCCAAAACTGTGGAGCAGTTTCCTTAAGTAAAAAACAGAAGAGATTGTCAGAGCTGTAACATGTACCTACGTGTCATTTTACTAATCTGAATTAAATCTGTCACTGGCATGTGATAGTATGATCGGTAGCATGATAAGTTTCTTTAAAGTAAAGTATTTCACCAGAATTCTCAATTTCCTTTGAATCTGAAAGAAAAAAAACAAACATCTTATGAGACTGGACTTGACTGAGGCGCTTCTTCATTATGGGAGAAGAATATCGGCTGATATAGGTTTGACCTCATTACTGTTTTCAAGAATATAAACTTTATATATTTTAGAAGTATGACGTGTAGAGTTATCATCTGTAGAAGTGCAGCTCCATCACAGATGGGAAAAAGCAGAGAAGGTCTCCAATGTAGCTGAAGAGGAGCTGGCACCAGGTAAACTCTACTCTACTTATGGTGTCTAGTTAAGTGTTGCACAAACTAACTGCTGTGTTATTTTATTAAGTGTGTGTTGCTGAGCAAGATGTGCGGAGATGGATTACAAGTCTAACTTGGTGGTGGTGGTCATTCGTGGCAAACAACCTCTGCTAACTCCCACTTGTATTCACTTTGGATTTAACACTAACACTATTCATAGTCATCATTTAAATATAGATAATACAACTGTCCTCTGATTATTGTTTGAATTTAATGTCAAACCTCACATTAAATGTAATTTGTTGTTCTATTATAGTCTTTTGAGCTTTGTTTTCTAGACAGCGTTTCCGAATGGAAGAGGATGTATGTGACAAAATTGACTGTGCTTAAACAGCTCAAGTAAGAAATAGTGTCGTGTCAAAATCTGACTAAGTTTTGGGACCGAATTCAGTTTAAGTGTTCAGCAGAGTTGATTCTGGAGTTCTTTAGGTTTTCTTCAATTCTTCTTCAAAAATGATCAGGCAAAAAACAAACAGGCAGAATTCAAAGTGTAAAAGGTTCATTGTCAAACAGCAGTAAGACAACAAGCCCGTGAGTCCTCATCTCCCTTGGCCCCCTCCTTTGGCAGTCATCCAACGTTCCTTAGTGCCCATTATAGAATTGCCTCTGCCAATTCAGGGTCAAGTAAAGTCACATGTATATCAGGTAGAGTACACACCTGCTTTGCCCTTGCTGGGCTGAGTTTAGATGGGCCTGCATGATGTTAAGCATGATTTTGAGGGTCTTCACAAACAAAATAATATGATAAAGAATAGGAAACTATGACATAGATTAATATAAAGCAACATAGCTAGTATGATAAAGATTAATATAAAACAACATGGCCTACATAACAAAGAGCAATATAACATTAATATAATACTAAATTGCAATAGAGTACTATAACCTTCACTACTGCTTAAAATAAAATACAACAGTAGCAACATTTGTACTTTATATATGTCAGAAAGCTTTTGATTCTTGTTTATTTGTAAATCGGGAACTCCTGGGTCATCTGTTTCAGATACAACCAGGTAAGCCAGCCTTTTTAAAAAGAAAAACTATACAATGCAGTTCATGTGGTACATAACAGTAGGATTGTCATCTGTTGTCATCTGACTGAATCTTCGCTTCAAGCTATTGAAAGACAACACCATCACATGTCACAAGAAGGTGCTGTCAGACAGATACCATTTTTCAGGCAACACTACGAGAACAATTTTTTTAGGTGTACAAGCAACTTAATATAGCAGATTTACTTTTTGCATTTTTATGTTCATAATTTTGCTTTTCCTGTTTATTGCTGGAGTTATAGTGGGCAATGATGTACTTAAGTATGTCCGCTAAGTTATACGGTTTCATATCTTCATCAACTTTAATATACTGTATATAGGTGAGCAAGAACATTGGAAACATTAATATGTCTAAAACACTATAAACAAAAGCTGCTGTTTTGGATTTGTAATATATTCACATTAAAATAAAAGTCGTCAATGTACAAACATTTAATTTTGGTTTATAATTATTTGTAAAATAATTTAGAACAGTGACAGTATATGTTGATAGAACTGATAGTAAAAAAACGAAAAATGTCTCAGCCACTAAGTGCAAAGGTTTGCATCCCCTACTTTGACATATTATAATAATATTATACTTTATTAAGGTAGTTCAAATGTCCTAGTTTAGTTAATTCTATCCCATTTATATTCAGTTAATTTATCAAAGGGATGGCCAAACTTGATGATGTTCATTTTTTAACATGTCAAAGTAAGAGAATGCAAACTTTTGGACTGAACTGTATTTCAGTGTTGGCAATGAATACACAACCCCTTTTTAAAACCACAAGCTAAGTGAGACCACAGCTGGCATCCACAGCTGCACTGACGCCATTTCTTCAAGGCATTCATCTTCTTATCATTGAAATGGGCATTGCAGACACTGCAATGTTGAGAGGCATCTAAATGTAAAAAACTTATTTATTAAATATTTAAAACAGTTTAGAAAAATAGAAAAGATCAAGATCTTCAGTCACTGTTAGCACTGCTACAGATGTTTCTCCTGGCTCCTGAGTAGATTGCCCACCTCACGAGACAAAAAGTCACCCCAAAAACATGTAGTTACTGTTACTGCTAGAATCAGATATACAGGTGGCTGTGGATGATCATAGCACACCACACAGTGTAAAAACACTGGAGGGACAATAGCTCCTGTGTACAAGGTTGTGGCTATGCCTGCACTGCAGTTACAACTCAAGAATTTTGACATTTACCTTTCACATGTGAGAAGCAAGTTGTTTCCAGTATCTTTTTTTCTAAAGTTATGTTGTATGAGAGAAGTAGTGTTTAGCTGTACATGGCATGTCGACACCATATTGAATTAGAGAAGGAGTAGTGTAATGCAAATATTACATACAGGAAATAACAAATATGCCATTTAACTCTACATTAGTCCTCCTAAAGTGATACTGGAATACGTCATTAACTATTTGTTAGCAGGTGTTTTTATATGAACTCATGGTTCAGTGTTTCATTCACATATACTTTGGCATGTAGAGCAGAACAACTGGGAACTTAACCACTAACCCCACACTTGGTAGAGAACTGTTCTATCTTGTAGCCACTGATGTCAGAGAACAGCTGTAATCAGTTGTTTTATTTGTGAAATAGGAGGGCTGCCCTGAGACCTCTGCTAAACCAAGAGCACAGCCACACATCCTCAAATGAATGACAACATTAGCAAATACTGTGCTGGACATACAACATACCGTTTCCACACCTTGCCTCCAGCATCTCTCCAACAGTCTGTGTCTGGCCTTGACTGTCTGAACCTATTTTAGATGAAAAAATAAATCATGACATGTCAGAACAGTTATACAGCACATCTCTGTACATTTTATACACAGGTTTAATAAAGGCTGCTATTAGATGCCAGTTCTACATCTGTAGAGTCCAGACAAAGCTCTACATATAGAGTAACATGGGGACTGATTAATGTGTTGTTCAAATGGAAAAGCTGGACATGTAATTTGCTAAACTCTAGATCTTCCAGTTTTGCTTGTCTTTTGATGGTGTTAATATGGTAATCATTTTTTTACCATCATAAAATCTAAATGTATTTATAGTATAGTGTAGATATTAGATGTGTATGCAATGATTCTGGTGAGCCTACATCAAATAAGCTGCCAACTATAAGTGTAACTATAGGTATGGCCTAACAGTTTATTAAATTGAAATATTTCCTATACAGCTGAATACTGCTATTTAGTAGACGGATGAGGCTGTCCTTTCTGCTAATTCATTAACTCCTTCAACTTGTAAACATGACATACATGAGGCAGCTGGGCAGTCCATTGCCTTTTGACCCTGCAGTCTAACCCTATCTTCTTGGGATATAAGCATGTATGCACACACCAGATTTTTCCCAAATCCTAAAAATGGGAAAAGAGATCAAACATGAAATTGTGAATCTGTAGATAGTGAACTATGGACCTATCCTTCCATTATCCTAACTACTTGTCCTAATAAGGGTTGTGGTAGTGCTGGGGTCTCTGGTCTCTTAGCACAAGGGGCTGGACTCACCCTGGATAGATCACCAGTCTGAGTTATGTAAAATTCAAAATAATTTACCTATTTGAAAGGAAATCTGCTGTGTAGCCATTACTATATCCTCTACCTGTTTCTTCCATAGAAGGATGTTTTTTTTTCAGTGTCAGGCCACCAGGCAGTCCAGCAACAAAAATGGTGGTGCTCTGATGTAGAAGAGACAGGTAAGGAATCTTCCCAACACCCCCGGCATCTTCTAAGATGAAAAACACACATTACAAATTTGTACTTATATTTTCACATGGTAAACAGTCAATGACAATAGTACGCACCCACACTCAGACTATTTTTACAGCCTACAATATTCATAGCGCAATGTTGTGGTAACAATAACTGCCTTATTTAAATAATGATGTCATGTCAAAGATATCTTTGGGCTAAAAACAGTACAGAAAAAAAAACAGAGTTCCTGTACCCTCTTGACCAAGACGCCGCCAGGCTCTTTTGTGACAGATAAAGCTGAGGAAGCAGCTGCAAACACTATGGAGAAAAAAACTTCACAATATTTAGCAAGTATGAAAATCACATACGTATTTTTATTTGTGTATATGTAACTTAACCTTTAAAATTCAGGGAAAATTTGTTCACTGTATCTGAGGAGTCCAGAAAGGCTGCCGCTCCTTTGCTGCTCACTTCATGTACTTCCAACATGGCCTTTTGGTGGTCAAAAGACACGAAAACCTTTTCCACACCCAAGTCCTCAAGGTTAGACAGCTTTATCCATGATTAGAAGAAATAGACATACAAATAATAAGCATTAATACAGTCACAACAGGACAGATAAATAACAAAGCTAAACAGAGGAATATTGAAATTACCACTAATTCTTGGCTCCTAATGACCATCTTGACCTATTTAAAAAACATTACGGCTACGTCTGAAATCACTCCCTATTCACTACATACACTATATAGGGTGTTTCCCATTTTGTTGCAGTGTCTGAATGTATGCTAATTTAATGTGTCATATCCTATATAGTGTACTGACAGGATCTGAAAGTAGCACACATGACACATACACTGCTTCCTTGGTCCCAAAATGGTCCCTGTTTTAAAACCCCGTCTGACTCCTAATCTATCCCCTAACAGGTGGGTCCCTGAGCCAGACACTCAGCGCTAGCTCCTTGTAAGTTGCTTTGGATAAAAGCGTCTGCCAAGAAAAGTAAAGGATAAATACAATACATTTTTTCATTACAAAGTCCCAAAGAGAATATTTTCATGAGTACATGATCAATCATGAAGACAACATTTCAACTACTTATGTGAATGTGTAGTGTAGAATGACTTCTAAAAAAATATTAAATGGCAACATGACGTCCTGCTCATATTATTGAGCTCACATAATTACAGCATTCATTCCAAACCTGTAACTTCAGCTGCTTCTCAATTTTAAACTCCCTCATCTCAGGACTAAGGCACTGCATTTATGTTTCAGCGTTAAGAGCTGCCGCCTCTTCATGGTACTTGTTCTTCATTTCTTCCCCTAATGAAGACCACTTCTGCTCAATATTTTTCAGTGTGCCTGAAAAAAAACCTGACAGAGTAGGTGGAGGGTAAGACACAAAGATATAACCTTCAAATAAACAGTACAAACAAGCAGAGAAACATCTTGCAAAATATGACTTGGCATGTACTCACAGCATTTCCTCTGAATATTAATATTTCATTATAGTCTAATCTGTTTAAACAACATAATCACCATCTAATCTACATATATACATCTACAAAACATATTTTGCCATAGTCCTTCAAAGTTTCCAATCCAATTCTTAAAAGACAAACAACAAAAGCTAATAAACTTATGTTAGGCTAAAGATGCATTATTTGTATGCTGATTCAAATTCCCAACACATTGTTGAATGTAGGGTGTGTCCCAATCCAACCTGCCAACCTCTTTGATTTTTGATATCAAAGCCTCTTAGCTAAATTATAAACTTTATGTAGTGTTATTGTTACTAGTACTACTAATACTCAAGTCTATGACAACAAAAGGCCCACAAACATACTGTAGGTATTACTATATTATGTGTGTATAATCAGTCAGATCAGTCAGAAATACTTACAAAAATGTCACTCATTAACCTCCTCCTGCATGTTTATTTGTAAGTAAATGTTCAATTCATAAAATTTGCCACTATATATATATATATATACGGTATATATATATATATATATTCATACCATTACATGCCTACAATTACGCATACCTCTACAACAGCGGATGGCAACCCAGTGGCCTCAGCAGCTGCTGGTACCAAGGTTTCCTTGTGACCTTGTGCTATTACTGCTTTCTCTGTGGGAGTAAACATGACAAAGTAAATCAGAAATAAAACGCACAATGTAGTACAACTCAAGATTAAAATTGTTATTAAAATTTTTTAAATTTTATGTAAGTATGCAACCATAGTGCTCCTTTTGTGCCCTTGAGCCTAAAGCATAAAAAACAGCAGTAAATAAAGAAGCATTTTAGATGTACACAAGTAACTGTTTCACAGGACAGTGATGTGGGATGTAGACACATAGGGAATCCTTAAAAGGTGTAGGAATAGCTTACCACACAAATCTCTGTTCAAAGTAACTAAAATCTTCAGACAATGGAGGTCTGTAGACGTATGGTAACATAAAAAAACGAGACAACACATAAAAGGAATCAAGGTTTGCATTAATTGCATCATTGCTAACTGTGACAACATATAATGCTTGTATTGGTTTTGCTGAGGTCTTGTCATAACATGGTTAAACAAGTATTTCACTACCACACACTACATGTTCAACCCTGTTAAACATAATCCTGTTAAATTGTAAAATGAGTTTGACTAAAAGAACATTTTGGTTTTGTCTTCACTATTAGTTAATTATACTACTACTATTATACGATTACTGTTGTAGTATCTCCGCCTTTACGAGAATTGGAATGGTAATTGCTGGTGTCTTCTCCTTGTAAGTCGCTTTGGATAAAAGTGTCTGCCAAGTAAAGTAAAGTACTACTACTACTACTACTATATTGACTCGGATAAATAGAATTGCATTACTAATAAAAAGAGATTAAATTTACTTACTTATTACACCTTGTGTTGTATCATAAAATAATTGTACTGCTGTATCATTGTAAAATAATTGTAAAATATATTCTGCTTGTTTACAATATGTAACCTACTATAACCTACTAACCATATTAATACACATTTTGGCGAAATTGAACAAGTATTTTACAACTACACACTACATGTTTAACTAATCTACACATTATGTCTTAGAAGTATGACAGTGAAAAAACGCAAAAGCTATGAATTGTTACTTAATCGTTCTTGTAAACTCGGTTAACTTACCAGTTCCTTTGTTTTGTTTGTTTTTTGGATAAAACGCGGTAGATACTATAACTCGGCCCTGTTCTAAGGGTGAACTCTGGGGTAAAACGTGCCAATCGGGAGCCTAACACTCTGTCATGTGATCCGCTGGCTGCAGTAAAATACCATTACGGCATAGTGAAAAATTTTTTTTTACAAACTAATGTGACCATGGTATTTTTTTTCAGCTGCCCTGGTGCGTGAATTTGGGAAACCGTGAATATAGTTTTCAATCCGCTGCCTTTTTACTGCACGTCACCAACTGGCGCCCACGGCATCATCACCATAAAAACAGCAAAGCCTCATGGGTATTGTAGTATTTTTTGGCCACCGACAAAACGTGATAGTTTCTTTTCAGTAATAAAGTTAAAATAACAGGTATGATACACAACAAATATTAATGTTACACTGACCGTGATAGTCATGTCATTCTATTTTAGGTTAAATTGTAGTATAGTATATGTTTTTGTTTCCGGTTTCTTACTGCGTCTCGCGTTGCTTAGAGGCAGACGTGACGTCCTCAATCCCAACTCGCGCCATTATTTAAATAAAGCTCACAATCCGTGTCAGTTATCTGTTTCTTCATCTAAGACACGTCTGTGGTGAGTTATCAGAGGGCTGCTCGTCGTTTGTACACTTTCATTACATACAAGTGTAAAAGAAAAGGGGATGTGGTGTGTGAATTGATGGAGAGAAATGCGGCCACAAAATTAAGGAAAGAACACAACGGATCTTAACAGACATCTAAAGTTAAGACATTAATGTAACGTTATTTACGTAAAGCTAATCACAAGGCTGTGGTTAACGTTTTATCATTAGCAACAGACGTTAGCCTGCTAGCTTTAGACGTTTTGAAGAAAATTATCTTCCATAAGAACGGACAGACATCCTGTCTGATACGATGGTCTTTAAAATAACCCTGTTTGAATTGTAAAATGAGTTTAACTAAAAGAACATCTTGGTTTTGTCTCCACTATTAGTTACTTATATCTGTACTACTATATTACTACTACTACTACTACTACTACTACAATATTGACTGGGTTAAATAGAATTGCTTTACATAAAAAGAGATTAAAATACAAATTTAATTGACTAAAATATTCTTATTTTTTACTGACTAAAACTAGACTAAAATATTGTTGATTTTTACTGACTAAAACCAAAATGTCATCAGTTTTCATTGACTAAAACTAGACTAAAATGCTCAAACCTTTAGTCGACTAAAACTAGACTAGACTAAAAGAGCATGGACATGAATAACACTAATATAAACTAAAATGGCCCTGCGATTCGTCCAGGGTGTACCCCGCCTCTCGCCCGAAGGCAGCTGGGATAGGCTCCAGCACCCACCGCGACCCGGTTTCGGATAAGCGGCAGACAATGGATGGATGGATGGATAAACTAAAATGACAGCTTCACGAAATGACTAGGCTAAAAATAAAATGAAAACAAGCCGCCAAAAACAACAGTAATTTTAACATACACCGATATTGGGTAGCTTGTGGATTCTTTCTGTGTGTAGCCACTTGATCAGCGCCTCTAGTGGATCTGAATTCATTTGGTTTTAACCTCCACGCCGAGATCTACCTTAGGGATGGATGAAGATGACCTACTCCACCTACTCAAGGCTGCCAGTAGGTGGTGTAGGTATCTACTGACCCATTAATATGGTCTTGACAACAACTGATAACGGCCATTAAATGGTGGGATAACATCTGAAGCGGGCGCCTCCCACTGTCACCCATGCAACTTCAGTCTGTGATGTCTAAAAATACATCAGTTAACTCTTTCCCTTGCCCCACTCGGTGTCCTCACTATAGACTTCATCCTATCCAGAAATGTCCAGTATTCAGGATGTTATAGCATAAGACCATTTAAATAAAAAATGACTTAAAGGAGGAAAACATACACTTGCTTTGCTGTGCTGTGGATGGGATGTAAAATGTATATTCTGCTTGTTTTACAATATGCTACCTACTATTACATACTAATATATATTTTTGGGAAATTCAGCATTTTCATATATATATTTGTATTTATATATTTAGAACTTTTTATCTATAAATGTTTATAACTAAGTATACAATCCATTATTATCCATGTCAAAAAACAGCTCTTCCAGCTGACTAATACAAAACCAAAGACTTAACAATAATGTTATGGTTATGAAATAAATAACACAATGAAAAGTAAAAGTAAACAAAAATAGTTTTTAATTATTATTACATTTTGCCTGTAACACTGCAATTAATTGAAAAAAAAGTCAAAGGCAATTAAAATTTTTAATCATTGCCCAGCACTAATGAATAAATAGGAATGGGTAGGGGAGGGTCGGTTTTAGATGCACAGCTACTTTTTCAAAAGTCACAGACCATTTTCTTTTCCTATCCGTCAGTGAGGGAAGCAGAAGCAAAATTCTTCCTGACTGAAGGAAGTCTTTAAAATAATATGATTTACGAAA